>OX457002.1:1135218-1332718 GCA_949752705.1 Callimorpha dominula
CCGCAGTGACATGATATGGACATAGTTTAATTATTAAAAGATCTTTTATTTCTTATGACTTAACAATTCTAACTGACATAAAGTACCTATTTTTTAAATTTAATTTATATTGTTTAACATTATTTTTGACATTAGGCGATATTAAATTATTGAAATGATTGGTTACAAAATTGTGAATATTATGTATGTAGTTTCTAAAATGATTTTTATTTCCTATTGTATAATTTTTTTTTTGTTAAATGTTCTTGGGATTATTTGTATAGGTGTATGTCATTTTTTTTTGATAATTTTTTTTTTATTTTTTCACTATTATAAATTGCTACATTCAGACACACAATTGTAATAAATTGTTAATTAATTAAATAAATAAATAAAATAAAGTAAGACAGTAAAAAATGCAGGAGGTGTATTTGGGACACCGGTTGAAACAAAACTCCTTTTGCTATATACAAACATATTTACCTAATGAGTAGAATAAATTGTATCAAAATATAGTAAATATTGTAAAAACTTGAAATTAAAATTTCGCCATCTATGAAAGTTACCCAAACTAATGTATGGATAATTAAATAAAATGGCGTATATAAAATAAATCAATCAATATTTCGTTGTGCTAACACTTTTTCTGTCTAGCCTCGAAATCTGCCGAGCTTCTGAAGTGAAATGTGCAATAAGGAACTTGATTCTAAAATACATAATATATGTTGTTACATTTATAATTTAAAACCAAAATAATACATTCTTAATTTACAAACTTGCAAAGTCCGTAATCTGAATCAATAGAACTAAAATTCATTACAACAATAAAACTTTGTCTAAAATATAGTTTTCAATCATTCAATTAAAAGATTGTATTTTCATAGAAAGTGATATATAAAATTAAACAAATTTATTATTTTTACCGATATATTTTAGAAGTTTTTTATGAACATTTTTATTTTAATTTATAATTAATGTTTTTAGAGGGCTCCGTTCCTCCAAAGGAACCCTCATAGGATCACTTTGTTATCTGTCTATCTGTCTATCAAGACTTTTTTCTCAAGAACCCGCGGATGCATCAAGTTGAAATAAATACCAGTAGTATTTTTAGAACTGCAAAGTTAAGTTTGTCTTTCACAAAAGAAAGGCAAAAATCTTCGAGAATTGATTCCCGAGATGGACGTACTATCTACATACAAGTTTGTTTGCTTACGGAACCCTCAGTGCGCGACAAAGACCCGCACCTGTCCGGTTTTTTTAATTTACTGTTAACTATAACCTTTAAAGTAGGATAATGATTGAAATATATACAAGAAAAAATAAGGAGGAATGTAATAACCAATACACAGGTTCATGTTGTGAATATTCTGAGGAATATATTTCATCATATATTCATTTAATCTGGTGGCACGGCAGTGCCCCGCCAAGGCTAGATATTTATAAGTGTAAAAAATATTTTAAGGCAAACAGCTCTATTTTTGACTACCTGTTTCCCGCGCGGCTTTGCTCGCGTGTACTTACATGTTTATATATTTTCTCCTTATAACACCACCTATCTGCCAGTGAAAGTCCCGTTGCAATCGGTTCACCCGTTCCTCAAATTAGCAGGCAGAACAGACAGACAAAAATTTTAAAAATTGTTTCTTTTTGTATATTTATCGTGTGAAGATTCGGATGCATTTAGTAAAATTAAAAGTAAAAAGTATTATGATAATATTACAAACACGATACTCAATTTTATTTATTTGTATAGATAATATAAATTAGATTATTAGCAATATGTATTAGTATTCATGTTAACCCCTCCAGATAAGCTAAATGCTTTTGTTGTGAGTGGTTTTCACATCGTTTTGTACTCGGTGGGATTCGAACCCCACCCACTTGATCGCCGTTGACTCCTACGCCGATCTGTTTTTTGTAGTCTCTAATTATCTATAAACATTGCCATTTTTTATGTGCAGGTGTGAAAGCATCGCATTTTTAGAATCCAATGAGATATGTTTATTCTGAATAAGATAAATTTAAAACAAGTGAAACTTGTGAACCATTCTCATTTACAAACATTTCAAAGTGAGTGAAAAATATTTGCACTCATTGTATTCGATGTATTGTTAAATATTGAATGCTATTGTTACGAATAACCCTCGCCATCTATTGGCGACTGTGTGAAGTCGTAGAGAGCGACAATTAGAGTAAGATGCATGCCATCTGTTGTAACCCATTAATGGAATGTGCCACGATGTATTAGGGGAAGTGCAAGTGAATTTAGAAGTTTAATAGTGATAATAGTGGTAATTGTGTTGTTGTTAGTTTCCCTGTGTATTTCGTGATTTATTCAAATAAATTGTGTCTATTTTGGTAATAAATTGGTATAATTTTCTTATCCCGAACATGAGCTCGTAACACTATCAATATTCTTTTGTACATTTATTTCTGCCTTCATGCGAAATAAGAATAAAATGTGTGTGATGTGGATGTAAGTAGCAGCTAAGTTTCACTTGCTTTAATGGTGACCTTCTTGAGTAAAAATATATCTTAGAGTTCTCCTTAATGTCCTCGAAGGTTTGTGCGAACTGCGAATCCGCACTTGTCCTGCCTAGGCGACTATGGACTAAATGAGGGTTACTATACACATAAGGGGGTCGTCATTAATCGAATATATGTATATTAGATGTCTAACTCGGGACCTACTCGCGATAATAATTAAATATATGGTATAAAATCTACATGACTAAGCGCAGGTTAATGCAAAATTACGTATGCCAGTGCCAGTATAAATAATAAAGCCGAACATGTGTACCTACCTAGTATTTGCTTCGGGTGGGTGCTTTGTCGTTCAACAATAACTGTCGAACCGAATGATGTGTCGACTCGAAGGAACTCTTCCCGATCGTCCAGATCGGCACTAGCCGAATAAAAACGAACATGTGTAGTAATTTTTTCTGATGGGCTTTGTCATTCAACAAATACTGCTTAACCCAATACAGAAACGTACGTTACGTTAAAGCAATAATGAAAAAGGGGTAGTGTAGCTATACAAAAGTATTCTCAGTTTCTTCAATTCTCTTCCATTTAGGGAGTTAAGATTTTTTAAAACTATCGATGTGTGAACCAATTTCAATATAAATAATAAATGATTTAAGATATGAAAAGAAGCAATTTTTTGCTTATATCTTGTATAAAGAATTACCGGATTGCGTAGGTACTCCCGGTACGCCCGGGAGTACCTACGCAATCCAATACCTACTATACCTACGCAATAAGTAAAAGTTGGGACGTCCCACGCTGGCCTGACCGCTTCCACGGCAGGTATTATACCCAAATTTAAAAATAAATATTACATATATTATGACATTGGCGTTTTATATCGAAAAGGTAAAACGATTTTTTATGAAGTTATATATTTAATTAATCAAAGTAATTCTCGATTTCACGGAAGTTCAATAATTCCCTTGCTGAAAAAATTGTGAGTGCGAGAATCAATAAAATCTTTGAAGGCAGTTTAGACTGCCTAATCGGAATTGAATTTTTTTCCTCGCAAGAAATTTTCCAATTTCCGGAACAAATGGTTATCTATTGGAGCAAGGGCCGGGGAGTATGATGGGTGACGGAGACACTCCAATCGCAACTCCTCTAATTGCGCGACCGTCTGTTGTGCAGTGTGTGGTCTAGCGTTGTCTTGGAGTAGCACTCGACTAAGTCACCTTCCAAAAAAAACCAAAATTGGTATCACGACGCGGTGACGCAGTCGCCCGGTGGGCAAAACAACTCAACTTTCTATAAGTGTCCACCAGATATATTTTAAGTGGATGCACCTAACGCCAGGTATTGTTACCTTTTTGTAGGCTATTAAAGCGTAGGTATTTTTGCTTATGTATGAGAGTGATGAATCTGTTACGAAGTAACTGTCATCTGTGTACATACCGATCGATTACCGTTTTTAGGGTTCTGTCCCTCAGAAGGAAAAAAGTAACCCTTGTAGGATAATTTTGTTGTCCGTCTGTCTGTCAAGACTCTTTTGCTCAGGAACCCGTAGAGGCATCGAGTTGAAATTAACTTCAAGAAACGTATGTCTGCAGTCCCTTGAAGCTGTAAACATTATGCTTCTAAGCCAACGTAATCAAAGGTTACGACCATTTAAGCCTTAGATTTTAACAAATTTGAACATTTCGCAGGTTAATCAAAACCTATAGGGTACTTCGTTCTACTCGTACTAGTCTGACAGCACAAGTAAAGGAAAAATCTGAAAGTCGTTAATTTGTTTTTACATCACATAAAAAGAGTAGTTTTCGTAATTACAAACATATTTTGCGGTTGGAAAGTTGACTTTGTTGTAAACCGTTGTATGGGCGAATATTTTTAGAACTGCAAAGTTAAATTTGTCTTTCAAAAAAGATGACAAATATCTTCGAGAATTTATTACCGAGATGGACTTACTATCTACATACCAGTTTGGTTGCTTACGGAACCCTCGGTGCGCGAGTCAGACTCGTACTTGTCCGGTTCTTTTTTATTTACACGCATCTAATGATAGTATAATCAGATAAAAGCTTATAGTCCATAAGCCAAATATGTGTGCGCGGAGTGCTCAATCGTGGACTACTGATAATTTCACAGTTAAGATTTATAATACATAGTATGAAGCGATACATCAATCAGTAAACAGCAACTGAGATATGTATTAACCTTTGCATATACTATTGACTCTAGATCAAGATTAAGCTTATCGCTTGACGCTTATGCCGCGTTCCTATAACCAAGAAACGATTCGTTGTGCTTACTTACCGTTTGAGGCAGCCTACACATATAGGTAAAAAGAAATGACTGCCTACTTGTCCAGATTCTTAATCAGCGCATTTTCTTACATTTATTCAAAAATAAAAATGCGTGGTAATCGATATGTCCATTTTGATCATAAAACAGCTAGGTTGACTGGGCTAAATCTCTACAACTAACAGTCAGATTTAAAAAATACTTCTTGTTTTGGATAGGATATTTATTGAGGAAGGTTAAATGCTATGTAACATTACGCTAAAACCCTTATGAGAGGAGCAGTGACGTAACCATAAACTGCGGGAAACGGCTAGTTTGGTCATTGATTTCGGTGTTTCCATGTTCAATTTGTATGTATTTATAAAAAATATATATCTAAGTAAGTTTATCCGTGTCCTAGAGCCCAAAGTACAAGCTTTGCTTACTTTTACTTATATGGCCTATGGTTATTAAAGAAAAGCAGCTAATCGAAGTCTTACCAACGCTTGAGACATTCTGGGGTTCTTTTAAAGATTAAGGTAACCCAAATGAATAGTAATCAGGGGACTCGATTGTTAGTATCTTTAAAGATTTTTTTAGGTTTAAAAATGAAAAAATTGTGTATTCCCGTTGTCCCCATCACTCGTGTCCCCATTAATGGAGACAGCGGGATTTGAATAAAATAATTAAAAATTATGCCCGTTGTCCCCCCTGCCCTGAACGTACTAAGGAAGACGGTGAGATTTGAATGAAATAATTAAAGAATATGCCCGTACCCCCTTTGCTCTTATACTTACTAGTATAGAACCATAGACAAAAAAAATAAATTCCTACTTTCTCTATTAATATGCATATTTCAATGGGGACAACGGGAATAATATTGGTGACTTCTCGTTGTTCCCATTGGTAGTTCAGGGTAATGGGGACAACGGGAAAAATAAATACCTCCGTTTCCGTTTTTTTATAATGGGGACAGAGCAATGGGGACAACCGGAATACACCGAAAAAGCTAGTCATTTTTCTATGCTGATAACCCTGGTCAGGAGAAAGTCATGTCAACAAGTCAAAAGGGGAGATGCTACCGCCTTCAGGCCCGACTGCATTTAACTTGCGCGTATACTGTATGTACATAGTCTTAGATAAAGTTTTCATTCTTCAGAGGCCTATGGAAGAAGTATGGAGACAAACGAGTTATCGACACTCCAATCACTGAATCAGGATTCACAGGCATAGCAGTCGGTGCTGCCATGGCAGGCCTTCGACCCATCTGTGAATTCATGACCTGGAACTTCTCCATGCAGGCTATTGATCAAGTGAGTACCAATTTCTATTCCGTTTAAATAATTTATCATAAACATATTGTGGCAAATTCCACATAGGTACAGCTTACTTCAGCGCCATCCAGTGAAAACCAACCAAACTACTGAGGGAATCACGCGATGACTGAATCACTGGCCATCGACACCAACCATCCAAAACCGGCCATGTTGCGACTATTTCTCTTGAGGGACAAAGAACGGTTAATGCAGAATGGTATGCTAGCATTTGTTTGCCACAGGTCGTTTCTGAGCTCCGTAAAGAGAACTGCACCCGCCTCCTGCCCATCCTCCATCACGACAATGCGAGTTCTCACACCGCGCACAGAACAAAAGAGTTTTTAAAGCAAGAAAACATAGAATTATTAGACCGCCGTACAGCCCCGACCTAAGCCCTAATGATTTCTATACTTTCCCTAAAATAAAGAATAAATTGCGTGGTCAGAGATTTTCATCACCTGAAGAAGCTGTGGACGCCTACAAAACGGCCATTTTGGAGACCCCAACTTCCGAATGGAATGGTTGTTTCAATGATTGGTTCCATCGTATGGAAAAATGTGTCAAATTTCGCGGAGAATACTTCGAAAAGCAATAAATACCTTTTTAAATAGTAATGTTGTGTCACTTCCTTGATTCCCGAAATTTTCAGTGCCGCCCTCGTAGCACACTTTCGGAATTGAGATTTGTATTTACAAATAGATTTTTTGCATTTTTGGGTCCTTTTCTTTACAACAGGATAAATAAAAAGACATCCATATACGACCTAACTATTTTAAAGCAAAGAATCTTGTCAGTCAGTATCTGCAAAGTTAAGACTACAACCAGACTGAAGATTTATTACTGTTATTAAAATAATAGTCTAAATAATAGTCTCATAATGTTAATGTTTCTGTATTGTTATATACTACATAGATAAGTCTATTTATAGACATGTATGTTAAATAAATATTGTTACGATTAAATAATTACATAATGAAGTAAAAGTCTGTATATCTTTAATAATGTGTACGAACTATAAATGAATTATTATTAAGAATCACGATTATTCCCTTGCTCACACAAAACGTATCCTCTAAAGTGTTTTTGGCGCTAGAGAGCGCTGACCGATCTTCGTGTCTTCCTGAACGTATACCTTAAGAATAAGCCCTTTTTCGTTCTGCCTGTCTGGCATGGCATTTATCTTGACCATATAGTCGTGCAGTTTTGAATGTGTCTATGGTCATAAAAACACACTTAAAACGGCACCACTGTTTTGATTTTCTACTCAAATGTATTGACGGTGGCGGCTCAGTTTAGAGCCTTGTAGCTACAGGGAGCTCCCTAAGATATAATTGAGTTACGACACTCAAATTGTTATTTCAAATAAAAACCACCCTTGACGCCTACATAGCACTTGCAATTCGAATTATGTACACTTGTTGTCAACTCTGTCAAATGTCAGATGCGTCTAGTTTTACCGGAACAAGTTAATGTGTGTTATGTGTTCGATGATCTATTCACAAAATAAATTTCATTATCACCTTGTCCCTTCCGTAAAGACTGACGATTTCTGACAAAATCGTTAAGAATTTAATTTATCATTGCAGATAATCAATTCAGCTGCCAAGACCTACTACATGTCAGCCGGTCTAGTGAGCGTGCCCATAGTGTTTCGAGGTACCAACGGTTCGGCTGCCGGTGTTGCAGCGCAACACTCGCAGTGTTTCGGGGCCTGGTACAGTCACTGTCCTGGCCTCAAGGTGGTCATGCCATATAGTTCAGAAGATGCTAGAGGTTTGTGTTATTGTAGTCTATGGTTCTATAGTCTCCGGTACCAAACTAAATATGGTTTCTAAAAATCCCCCTAGATGGGACTTATCAACACTGGAGTTAACGATGAACTGGTATATTAAAACCATCCTGTCACAAGTTGATCTAATACATTCTTTTATCGTGTTGAAACACCAACGGGTCGTCACCCCACGGTGAAGTATAGCGGAATCGAACAGATTAAAATCACACAGGGTTCCGTCACAAGTGAGTCTATTGCACTCGCGTGTACCCTAGGAAGATAGTCCCCGAGAAATGTGAATCTATTGCACGGTATAACCTAAAACGAGTCCCCGAAAACCTTATCTCTCTCAGAAAATTGCTTAGTTGTATAGAAAAAACGTGGTATTGAAAAAATACTATCCTATTTATCAATTTATACGAGTAAATAAAAATGACGTACCAAACAAATTTTGTGGTCTACTAATAAAGAAAAGTAGCGCCATCTCATAAAATGTTGATTGTTATAATAAGGTTGGTAGAGGAAAGAAATTAAACTTAAAACTGCTGACAATATACTACGTTTATGCAAGATATAATTGTACTTGCTGTCGCGTTAATGTAGTACAGTACTTTTGTCTGATTATCTGATACGATTGTATGCAAAATTTCTTGATTGGTTGAATAGTGAAAGCGTGAAGAATAACTTATGTAATTATGATAATTTACCAAATTTGTACTATGATTTAATTAATAATTACATGAACTGTGTCGATAATAATTATATGGCGTTTATTTTTGTAGGGTAGCAACATTGTAAATAGTTAACTTATAGTCTGGGCACCAGAGCATTAGAGGGTGGTGGTGGTCTTTTATAACAATACGTTACTTGGGTTAAAATTTGAAGAAAAATACCGTAGAATAACATACTATCTACTACAATCTGACTTGGCGTACAATGAAAAATATACTAATGTCTGTAACATATTTGATTTTCATTCAATTTTGAATATTGCAACGCGCATTTTCACGCATTTGAATTATTTGCATTTTTCATCTTTCTCGCTTATTTAAACAATGGAAACAATTTTCATTTTGTAAAATCGACGGCTTAACAGCTTTTGAATTTAACATTTTGCTCTAAAAGCAATACTTTTCTAGATTTTTAATGAAAACCGAAAAAAAAGCTGATTTTCAAGTTATTTTGCAATAATCAACAATGACGCGTATCTCCCTCGAAGTAGACACTTTAGGATATTATTGTACGTATTTTTCTTCAAATTTTAAGCCAAGTATCGTATTGTTATAAAAGACCACCACTTTTCGTGTTATTTTTGGCTCTGGCGCCTCGGATTATTAGGTCCGACACGAGTTATTATCCGGTAACGTTTGGTGTCGATACGTCGTCAATGTCCGATTATACTCAAGGGATGCTGTTATTTTTCTGAGTTGAAGAACCTGATTTTACACAATCAATCGAACAAACTCACATTCGCATTTTTATAATATTTGATAAGATCTCTTCAATATTGTTTTTTTTTTTTGCAGGACTTCTCAAAGCTGCCATTAGGGATCCCGATCCAGTTGTAGTGCTTGAAAATGAAATTCTCTACGGTGTTGCATTCCCAGTGAGTGATGAAGCACTCGACAAGGACTTTTTATTACCCATTGGTATGTATACGTATGTTGATTTAAAAGATGCCTTTAGAAAAAAAAGAGTATAAAATTTAAAACTTATACAATTTAATTTAATTGGTTAGCAAAAGTGCAAACTTCTTTTCTTTTTTCTTTTATTATTGCGTTAAATTCTATAATAAAATACCTGATAATATTCTTCAACTAAATGAGAAGAAATTTAAAACTTGTATGAAACGTACACTATGTAAACGAGCAAAGGTATTTTAGGGCGAATGAGACTTAAAGAAATATAAACTAGACGTATTATTTAACATAGAAATAAAAGTGCTAGACATTTTACTTTGTCAGAAATTAGAGCCAGACGACCCAAACTCGTATTAAAAAATCCAAAAAGTATTTTAGGGCGTTGAAAATAATATGGGTATATTCATTGAATATATTTGAAAATATAATTTAGAAAGTCTGAACTTTGTTTTATATATTAAGAAGATAGTATTGAATTATACCTTTTTTTAACTGTTTAACCGACGAAAAAAAAGAGGTTCTCAATTCGACCGTATAATTTTTTATTTTTTTTTATGTCTGTTCAGCCCTCACTCCGTTATTTATGAGCTGATTTTGTTTATTTTTTGTTAGATGGGTATACCTCAAGGGTGGTCCCATGTCAAGGAAGTCAGGATCTGATGATGGGATCCTGATAAAATGGAGAGAAACCCTCGAAAATTGTAGGAACGAGTAGTGTTTCTGATTACTTTTCATTACTTTATCAGGTATTTGCGTTTAGAAATCATCACATCGTGTAGCTGAGCTGATGATGAAAAAAAATCGTAAAATAAAAATCTTTTTAACAAAAAATTAAACCGACGAAAAGAACTAAAAAGCAAAAAATAAATAAACCTTAAGTCTTCAGTATTGAGCTTATTTATATAAACTAATCAAATTTTATATAAACTTAGTTTGAGTCGGCGCCAAATAATAAAATGATTAATTACCTACGTAGAGCCATGTCCATTTCTACGTAGGTACATATAAAATTTTTGTTAAATAATTTGTTTGTTGTTTGGTGCCGACTTAAAATAAGTTAATATAAAATTTAGTAGTTTATAAGCTCAATACTGAAGACTTAAGGTTTATTAATTTTTTGTTGTTTAGTTCTTTTCGTCGGTTTAGTTTTTTGTTAAAAAGATTTTTTTAATAAAAGTATATAAAAATTAAGTAATAAATTAAAAAATAAAAGAAAGAAAGAAAGATTAATTTCATAAGGTTTACTGTTCAAAATTTCTAACGGCCTAAACACCTTCTCAAAATTCGTTATGAGCTCTCGGGCTAAGTTATTTGAATCCTCGTTTCGAACGAATTTGCTAGTCGGCCTGTAGAATGAAATAGAAACTTAAATCCCTAAAAGGTTCTAATAATTATTTAGATTTATAATTGTAATCGAATCTAGTTTAGAATAAACTTTATTAAAACGCGCTGCTAGGTGCGACATATAAAGCGACAACGACCACTCCGAGCGGCGGCTCGTCGTGCAACGGCCGAGTTCTTGCGGTCGAGTGCCTCTCGAAGCAGCGTCGCGGTCGCTCAGGATAATGTATTTTAATCGTTTAGGTTTACAGATATAAGTGTAACAGTTTCTGTGAATATTATGTTAGTATTTATTTATAGCTAAGCGAGTAGTAACGTTCCATCCCCTCGCAGGCAAAGCTAAGGTGGAGCGTCCCGGCGCGCACGTGACGCTGGTGTGCGCCGGCCGCGCCACCGAGACGGCGCTCGCCGCCGCCAACGACCTCGCCGGGAAAGGTAACGAACACTTGTAGGTTGTTCCATCCCCTCGCAGGCAAAGCTAAGGTGGAGCGTCCCGGCGCGCACGTGACGCTGGTGTGCGCCGGCCGCGCCACCGAGACGGCGCTCGCCGCCGCCAACGACCTCGCCGGGAAAGGTAACGAACACTTGTAGGTTGTTCCATCCCCTCGCAGGCAAAGCTAAGGTGGAGCGTCCCGGCGCGCACGTGACGCTGGTGTGCGCCGGCCGCGCCACCGAGACGGCGCTCGCCGCCGCCAACGACCTCGCCGGGAAAGGTAACGAACACTTGTAGGTTGTTCCATCCCCTCGCAGGCAGAGCTAAGGTGGAGCGTCTCGGCGCGCACGTGACGCTGGTGTGCGCCGGCCGCGCCACCGAGACGGCACTCGCTGCCGCCAACGACCTCGCCGGGAAAGGTAACGAACACTTGTAGCTTGTTCCATCCCCTCGCAGGCAGAGCTAAGGTGGAGCGTCCCGAGCGTGGAGATTCTTTGCTTATGTAATAACTAGCTGCGCCCCGCGGTTTCACCGGATATCGGAATTAAAAGTAGCCTATGGGTTAATCCAAGTGTCCAGCTTTCTACATACCAAGTTTCGTCGCAATCGGTTCAGTAATTTTTACGTGAAATAACTACAAACGTCCATACATCCACACAAACTTTCACGTTTATAATATAAGTAGGATAATTAAATATTCTGGGACATATTAAGCATAGTTTGTACTATAGATGTTAGGAGGTACATACTTCATTAAATATATACATGTTGTAAATACGAACACCCAGTGCACCAGTGCACATATTCATGCATACAAATATTTGCACGGAAATTTAACCTGCTACCTCCGACGTGGCAGTCGAATGCTTTTCCACCACAGAGGCATTATATACATGAAGCATATACGTATATGTATGTTACAATTAAAACTCTTAATCGGTCGAATGCACCTTTGACTGAAAATCATTGGTTAACCAATGATTTTCGTTTTAGTGATTTCGTCGATTTTGAGATTTTGACTTCAAATTTATGGTTAGAAATGGTTTTCACTGGCGCTCTTAGTCTATAATACTTTTAACCACTTTATCCTCAGCTAAAATAACTAACTAATTAGAAAGTGAAAGCTTCACGACTGACTTAGTCTGACAGACTCCTGCTCCTGGCAATTTAAAAATACCTATTATTGGTTTAATTGAAATAAATGTTTTGATTGATTGATTGATTGATATTTTAATATTTGTCCTGAATTTATGTACCTGTTATACGCTGTCTGGATACCAAAATATTACAAAGGTTAATATTAATGTACCTACTTTATAACGAGACCCTTTAATAAAGTTTCCTTTGTTTCTGTTTAACTCCGTATTACTACAAAAATAATTTTTATATGTATTCGAATTGCAGGAGTCGAGTGCGAGGTAATAAATCTGAGGTCACTCAGGCCGATGGATTTCGAAACTATAGCGCAATCAGTAGCCAAGACCCATCACCTTGTGACTGTGGAACAAGGCTGGCCACAATCTGGTAAGTCTCACTTGAACTCTCATTGTTTACACTCTTCTTACCCACAATATGTGTTATAAATTAAACATTTTAGCTTTCTGTACTTCTTCTAGTCAAGAATGGGCAGAAGAATAGATTGTACGAATTCAATGTTAGTAGAAATAGGAAGGAAGTTACGTAATCTTCTTAAAGAAATTGCAGAGGCAAATATTTTTAAATATTGCAGAGGGTTGCAAAGAAATTGCAGAGAGTTTTGTCGATATGTATCGCTCTGCACACTATTGCTTAAAAGAATAGTGACAACTTCAAAGGGCACTTATGGAAGTACGGAACAATCAATTTTAGGAAGCTATATAATAAGCTACCGGCAATTATAGCTTATGTCTTACTGGGTTAAATATTTAGCGATAAGACAGCCTATTGTACTGTATTTTTTAAGCTATGATATGTTTCAATTAATGGTGTACAATAAAGAATATTCTATTTATCTATCTATTTACATACATTGTTGTCTAACTGTTTAAACTAGCCAGGTCTTTATCAATGGTATCGATACCCTGGAGCAGTTTGTTAAGATTTGCTTTGGAGAAAATTTGCAAACCGTCTGCGTATAAGAGGTACAAAAAGAGCAGTTAATTGGCGATTGAATTGAATTGAAAAAATAAAGGTGATAAAACGCCACTCTGTGTTAGACCAGGTGGAATAGTTACCATTCACTTGTCACGAAACCAGTCAATAGCTGACAGATATGTTGAGTGAGTTTAGTATGACAAGGAGAGCATCGAAGTCCCCACAGTGTTGAAAGCGTTGCTGATGTGGCGGAAACTGGATTGGGAAAGTGCAAATAAACTTGCTAGAGCTGTTAGACCTCCTTAATCCGGTCCTGTCCTAAAGTCCGTTCTAAACTCACGTGTCTTACCTATAAACTACCGCCCTGCCAAATTTCAGGTCTCTAGTACATAAAACCCAGGACTTTTGTATAAAATTACGAGAGCCGCTGGACTTCCTTAATCTGGCTTTGTTACAAATTCCGTTTTAAGCTCACGTATCCTACCTATAAACTACGTCCCTACCAACTTTCAGGTCTCTAGTTCAAAAAATCCAACATCTTCCATATAATAAACTTGCGAGAGTTCTTAGACCTTAATCCGGCTCTGTCGTAAATTCCGTTCTAAGCTCACGTGTCCTACCTATAAACTACCGCCCTACCAAATTTCAGGTCTCTAGTACAAAATATCCAGGACTACCTTAATGCGAGTGAAGCCACACGCAAAATCGCTATATAAAAATGTAATTACGTTTTTCTTTTGAATAGTTAAGTCCATATTTTTGTTTTAGGCATCGGAGCTGAAATCTGCGCAAGGGTAATGGAATCTCCGTCGTTCTTCGAGCTGGACGCGCCCGCGTGGCGAGTGACGGGCGTCGACGTGCCCATGCCCTACGCCAGCTCCCTCGAGCAGAGAGCCATCCCGCAGCCTCCCGACGTGGTTGCCGCCGTCAACGCCGTGCTCTCCAACAAGTAACTATCTGTCTATCCTCTCCACACACAGTCTCGGTGTATGCCCTCCGCCAGCTCCCTCGAGCAGAGAGCCATCCCGCAGCCTCCCGACGTGGTCGCCGCCGTCAACGCCGTGCTCTCCAACAAGTAACTATCTGTCTATCCTCTCCACATACAGTCTCGGTGTATGCCCTCCGCCAGCTCCCTCGAGCAGAGAGCCATTCCGCAGCCTCCCGACGTGGTCGCCGCCGTCAACGCCGTTCTCTCCAACAAGTAACTATCTGTCTATCCTCTCCACATACAGTCTCGGTGTATGCCCTCCGCCAGCTCCCTCGAGCAGAGAGCCATTCCGCAGCCTCCCGACGTGGTCGCCGCCGTCAACGCCGTGCTCTCCAACAAGTAACTATCTGTCTATCCTCTCCACATACAGTCTCGGTGTATGCCCTACGCCAGCTCCCGCGAATATTCATCTCCCCCTATCAGCAGGCTATCCTGAAGTCTTGCTACCAGCAGTTCCCTGGCAATCCTGGCTACCTTTCCTAAGTTACTGTATATTTGGAGAACCCAGGAGGTGAAACCCTCTTTACCCCTTTTATTCCTTATACACGAGGGCACTGGTCCCAACAGTAGAAAACGGTAGCCTTCCTTCTGGCCCTTGTATGTAAGATCTTAGTAGGTCACTGTAAATTACCAAATTTTTTAATAGATTTACCAAGTATTTATCGGGTCGGGTAAAATTATTGTCGATACAGAGAGATTAAGACTTACGATGCACCGATGTAGGCGGAGACTCTGACCGCCCAGAATAGGGCGCCCTCAGAGGGTTATGGCGGTTAGAGCCATACGCGGATACCGCACCGTGTAGACGGAGGCGGCGTGCGCGTTAGCCGGGATTCCCCCGTGGGATTTGAAGGCGGAAGTGCTCGCCGAAGTATATCGGCGAACGGCTGAGTTCCGGGCGGGAAGCGGCAGTCGGCCCCCGCCCGAAGAGGTACGCGAATGGCGTGAGGTCGCTCGCCGAGCCACCAAGGCTCGTTGGTCGTCCCGGCTGGAGGCTCCACGTGCTGACTTTGCCACCGTGGAGGCGCTCCAGCCGGTCATCGTCGAGTGGGCAGGGCGGCAGCACGGGACCCTTTCCTTCCGACTGACGCAGGTTCTTTCCGGGCACGGCTGCTTTGGGAACTGAGTTTCGCCTGTCACCACTGCGACTGCAGTGAGGACTTTGCTCAGCACACGCTGGCGGTTCGCTCCGTCTGGGCGACGCAACGTCGGGCCCTCACTGCAGTCATCGGAGGGGATCTCTCGCTACCGGCCGTCATACGCTCCATGGCCGGTAGCGACAGGAATTTTGCCGCGGTCGCGACTTTCTGTGAGGAAGTCATCTCGCAGAAGGAGGCGGCGGAAAGGGTCAGGGAGGAAGATCTCCACTCGGATCTAATTCGCCACCGGCGAACCGGACGGCGGAGGCGCGCTTTCCAGCGCCTCATGCCGCCCTGAGTGTGGCCGCGGGTGGACGGGACGGGTTTTCCCGCTATAGTGGCCCCCCGCGAGGAGGCGGCGTGTGCCTGGACGTCGCCTAATTGAGAGGTTGTTAAGGTGGTGCCGGTCGTAATAATGGTCGTAATAAAAACTGTTCCCGGATCCCTCCTATTAAAGGCGCAGTACGGCACACCGTGTGGTTTTAGTCGGTTCGATTCCGACACACCGCCCCACCGAAAACCCCGATGGGGTGGCGGCCCGAGGGAGCTTCCACACCACAAAAAAAGGGGAGATTAAGACTGCATCCTGCGTTGGCCGCATGTCGACCCACATTGAGTTTTAGTATAGTGTTCACATGGCGAGCGTTTCTCGGGCGTTCGACACGTGTTGTCGCAGTTCAATTCGAGTTCGGTATTCGATGTGAAAAAAAAAAACAGAAAATTAAAACAAATTTTCATTCTCTATCAATTCGATTTAATTTGTTGAATGTAATAGTTAAATTGTTTAATACAAAAATAAAATTTGAGATCATTGGTTTACGTACATTCGTTCACATGAGCGTGCGTTTTCAACGCGGCAACACGTTATGTTAATAAAAGGATTCGGCCATAAAATAAAAGTCCGTAAACAATTTTTCACATAGCATGAGTTCGGTAACATTGCCTTTCATACATTTTAATTTAGAAGAAATGAACCTGAATTGATTGAAAAATAAAAATCTGAATTAATTTTGTTTTTAAGGCTATTTTCAACAAATACAAAACTCCAACTTGCAACAACGCTCGTTCAGCGCCCAAGAAACGCTTGCCATATGAAAACTATAGAAAAACCCAACGCGCGTATGACGCGCGGCCAACGTTCATCATCTGAACCAATCTGAACGCTCTCTAAGAATTTAGCTATGCAAACATGTTAACAACTACAAACAGCAAAAATATATTTTAGCATCAGCTAAGAAGTAATTAAGAATCCGGCATCACGCAATGAAAATTTTTGCGCCGATTAAGATAAACAACTTCCCTACATCAACCGTAGTAGGAAGGCCATGGATCATTACCTACGGTCGTGGTCAAAACCGTTCCTTTACTGGATTATATAATTATATATCATCAGTAGAGATCGGATAATCGGATGCAAATTTACCTAAAGTTATTTTTTTGATAACAAATTATGGAAGCGGCTTCTAAGTATATTTTTATGTAAAATAAAATCCCGGGATTCCGGGATCGCATAACTAATCGGATGTATATTTACTTTTAGTTAATTCTTTTTAAGTTAAGGTGTTTTCCATTCGAGTATGTACGTATGTAAGGTGTAAGAGAAATAGTGGTGTGGTAAATAAGAAAACATAAATTAATATAAACTTATTAATTCATTACATCACATAATATTTTTATGTTGTACACACAGAAACTACATAGAAGAGAAATGAAAGATAGAAAAGTTGTACATGGGCACTTTGGGCAATATACATAAATAATTGTCATTCAAGAATTAATGTTGCTCAAGTTATTGTGTTGTTTTCTTTACAAGTAGCCATGACAGGCACTTCTTAAATAGCTAATATGAAGAAAATAAAAACTTAAAAGTAGCACATTTTATATTTCACTTTTAAAGTGGCAACGAGATAAATGTGGAGAGATTCGAAAGAGGCCTATATATATGCTCAGCATTGGGTGGCTAAAGATTGAAGAAGAAAGATTACCCCAGTGACAATATCTTTAATCACTATCTATGACTATGGTTCGGTCACTGAAATCTGTCATTTCTGTATCTGTTTGCGTTGAACATGATGGTGTTACGTCTGGTTCTACTGACTGTTCAAAAGTTCTTAATTTAGGATTATTCAGAGAATTGTAGTGTACGATAATAATTTTCTCGAGGTTATCATTTGTTAGTCTATTTCTTTTCATATTAAGGATCCACTTGTAGGTTGAAAAGGATCTCTCCACGTCTACAGAAGTAAGTGGCGCAAATTTGTAAATACTTTAGAGTCATTTTCTTTATTACATGTTTCACTTATTTCCCTAAGAACATCAAAATCAGGGTTTCTATCCATAAGTTGCTCCATTTTGTTGATAAACGTATTGTTTGATGTCTGGTTTAAAATTAATCTTACGTCGTCAAATATTTCGAATGTTTCTATTATCGACAGGTCACATTTTTCTAATTTTACTATTGCAATACGTAAAATTTCGAAATACTCATATATATACTCTAAATCATTCTTCAAATTAGGTTTAGTTAGTACTTCCCTAGCATTTCTAATAGATATGGCTTCGTTGCTATCCAATAAAGCTACAACACTCGATATTTTGTCCAAATGTTTGGCATAGTAAAATGCCGCCTCTAACCATGTTCCCCACCTAGTGATAACTGGCTCTGGAGGCAAAGGTAAATTTGGATGTTGTTGGTTTAAAATTCGTACTCTGTTGGGAGCTTTTAAAAAGATTTTTTTGACATTATTAATTAGAGTGTCTACATCGCCGTAGCTTAAACGTATTGTCTCTGTTAATCTCAAGCCGCAGAGCAGGTAAATCCAGGATTCGTGGCACAAAAGTCGTCGTTTCAAGTAAAACTAAAATCCAAATCACGATGCAAATCAGAAACCGTTATTCAATAGCCAAGTAAGTAATCGTAGAAATGAGAAAAACTTGAGAAACACACCCGAACGCATAGCAAGCACAGCGACGAATGCAGTTGTATTGTCACGTCGCACAAGCAAGTATAATTTGCCGTCTCACTCGCACTCTTACAAAATGCTTCCATTTCCTGGGGTTTAATAGGCCCGATTTGACGCTTTTTACAACGTAATAAGGTTGTTTTTGCTTCGTCAAAAATCACTGACAATAAAAGTAGGGAAAAGCAATCATTATACGTTGTAACAGAGCAAGTGTCATTTGTGTCAAACCCAGTTTGACACAAATGACACTTGCTTATTTATATGTTTATTACATCTCACGGAGTAAAGGTACACTTAAATTTGAATTTCCTGGAATCGCGGGATTCTTTCGATAAAAAAGTGCTTTCCATAATAGCCAACTTCTCAACTTCAGGTAAATATGCATCCGAATATCTGATCTCTAATCATCAGCTAAAAAAATCTAAAACTGCAATATTTAATTTTAAGAAACTTAACAAAACAGTTCTCCAGAAAAATCCTAGCTACCAGTTAACGAACATCACACTAATTAATTATAATTGTTTTGTTTCAGAATAAGCCAAGCCAGCGCCTAGTAGCGGAACCTCTCAAAAGTTGCAAACCTTTACACATGTAAATATTTTTATTTATTTTGAAAATGTGTTGAGATTCCAGTTTGCTGATTCTGCGTCCGTTATGGAGGCATAGACAAATATATCTTTATATATGTATACACATTTTTAGTTAATATTTTTCTTTGTAAAACTTTTATTTACAAATATTTCGTAATGTGAGTGGAAACTGAAGAAAGAATTATATTTAATTAAATTAAAAAAGAAGCGAAACTTTAAATTTTTTATTAACTTTTTGTTATGAAATTTGTAAATTGTTGTAATCAAGAATAACCTACAAGATTATACTCTGAAACAGGGTAGCATACTGCATAAAGTTAATCATTAATAAAATGGTAATATTATTTTACAAGTGTGTTTTATTATTCAACTATCCTGTTTCATGGAGTTTCGCAACACTTGTTTCTTCGTTGTTGATATGAGAAAAAATAAAACATATAGTGCACATGGGATACTCAGTAAATTTTGCGAAACCAAAAAAAAAATTCTATATACCTTATGGCTTTTGTTTGCCCAGCAATGTGGTAAATACCAAAAATACCCATTTTGTAACTAAATTATTGCTAATACTAAGAAGGTCGTAAAACTGCGAAGGCTAAAGCCAATAAAAATAAAATCCTGAATCAAATTTGCATTTCCGCTCGCTTAATGTAAAAGAAAGTGAGGGTATTTCTTCCTAAAATCGATACTACACTGATTACCGTAATGGACCCCGAAAGCTCACCCGGTAACGACCTTGGCTATACATAGGACCCAGCCACCTCACACGATTACACCGGCTTACTCATGGATGTTATTTTTTATTAGAAGCCGAATCAAGAGCTTCGTGTAACTCGAAAAATGTATTTTGTATACATAGTTGTTAATAACAATGAAAGTTGTATAGAGGCCATACGGCAATACTGTTGTAACTGCTTAGCTGGTCGCAGGACAGTAGGGTGTTGTGACCATTGTTTGGTTCTTTGGCTGGGCAAGGTTTCAAACTAATATAAATCCCCCAGCCCAGTTTCTAGATGACGTGTTTTTCTTTTTTTAAGGTTATTTTTTAATAATACACTCGTATAACATAAAAGAATAATACAATTTACAAAAAGTCAGAAGAAATACTTTTTGTACTTTGGTTTGAACTTAGGACCTCTCATTTGCGAGTCAAGGGTCATACCGCTTTGGCAATCAAAGCAAATAGTGAGTTTTTAAGTATGTCCTAGTCCTAAATAAAAAATGTTTGCGGTTCCTATATCTATGATTTCAACCCTAATGCCTACAATTTATTTCATTAATGGGCGCCATTGGGCCAAAAGCTCTTTACGAAACGGTCATATCCCTTAAAATACACTTTGGCAAATAGATTCGCTTCCCTCGCTTTGATCGCGTGCGCGTTGTCGTACGGAGGCACCAGCCCAAGGAGACCTATATTCGGTCGCTAGCTGCTTGCTTGCAAACTGTTGATTGGCGCTTAGTCCCTGGATCATATTCAAGATTCGTCACCTGTCAAAAAGTCGTAAAAGCGCCGTGAGAAATCTGCACCAAACTTAGTTATCGTATCAAGGCACCGCATTCCATGTGAACCTGCTTCTGAGCGTCGGTGAGGTTATGCGGCACCCAGTGCAAAAAATGCTAAGACCTGAACTAATTTTCAATACGTGATGCGATTGATTAAAATTATAATTTTTTTGCGATTTAACATGACATTGCTACATGTCCCGCTCTCACGATCTCGCTTAGATACATTTTTTAGTTAAACCTATATAATCAACAACTAGAATGGCATACGTGATACGATTGATCGATAAAATCTGTCGCGAGCTACTGGTCTATATAGCATAATCTGAAAACTGTTTTTAGAAACAGTGAAAAAGGCTATTAAGAGATAATGTCGAAACGTCGCCCAATTCCTTTGCTCGAAGCACGGTTGTCACCGTGGTCGGTCAGTTGTTTTCTGCACCTACAATGTGCGGTTATGAATTGACCGAGTTAGTGTCGGGTGTTCTAGGCGATTGCGCATTTCGGCAAAGAGTAACTGAGAAAGTGACGGCAGCTATTTACATCTTGCACATTTACAAGGGAGTGCTTTTTGCCACTGTTTAAACACAAAAAGGTACCTACCTGCGTCGCTACTTTCCACTAATTTTAGCCCAGTCAACTTAAGTTGAGCCAGTATTCCTGTGTTCATTGATGGGTTCTGTAGTTTCTCCGGAGTTGTTTCATTTCTGGTTTTCAATTTAAATTGAGATTTTGCGTTGCATGCAAAAAAACATAATATATGTAAAATTAAGTGCCGAAATATATGTGGTACCGCAAACACTCCATAATCATTTTATATTTATGTACACTAGCCGTTCCCATATAAACACTTAAAAAAAAGTTAAACCGACTTCAAAAAGCACTAACAAAGGCCATAAGGGAAAAGTGAAAAATAATCGATTACAAACCTAATTGAAAAGACCAGTAGGTACACGATGTCACCTTTAATGTAATGGGTACCTAACATAATAAAGGCTTTGGGTACCTACCAACTGCCCTTGCAAATTCACTCCTTCCAATTCTTGACTATGTGGACGCCAGCTATCCAGATCTCACCGAAAACCAATTAGATAAACTTGAGCGACTTCAAAACTTTTGTATCCGATTCACATTGGACTGCGTAAATATGATCATGTTTTTGAGTTCCGAAAAAAGCTTAAGTGGTTACCTATTCGTCTTCGCCAGAATGCTCATATTCTCTCTTTGCTATACAGCATACTGTTTAACCCTCATACACCTTCCTATTTAAAAGGACGATTTGAGTTCCTTCATGGTACCCATACGAAATGCTTATGATCATCGGAAAATCTTATATTAGAGGTGCCGCGCCGATGCATTCAATTTATTCTATTTCACAACTAAGATCAAAATGTAAGAAACAGTCTCAAAACCACTGATATAAACTATGAAAATCACTAACTAACAGTAACTGCCAAGTTGTTCGTACCTCTGTTTGCACTTAAGTGAAGTTCTCATCTTATTTCTACCCTTTTATAATGCCACGTTAATATTTATCAATCGACCAATAGTATTACGTAACCGGCATAACCCGTCAAAATAATGTCTATTAACTTATTTTTATTAAATAGTGAACTGTGTTATCATCTATTATAGTTTGTCCCTATTTTTAATAAAATAAATAAGAGTTTTTAATGTGGCGACAATAAAAATTACTTTAGAATATTCTATGTAATCTCTACTAAATAGCTATATAATTAAACTGGATTATGTGTATAAATGTGTGTGTGTATGTGTACCTATATAATTATATTTATTAATACGTGTAAATACTTGTCTATGTTTTCAATAGTACGCCATCAACTATTGTTTTTATTTAATACTTCTGTTATTATCTCCATCTAACGGTTTTCTGGTAGCTATTAGCGATAAGACCGCCCATTGCTCTAATTTTTAAGATAAGATTTGTTTCAATGAATGGTGTACAATAAAGAATATTCTATCTATCTACCTAGTGGTCTGTTTGAAGTTTGAATACCGTATCTATACCTACGACCTACGGTATTTAGAACCAACATTGCTCCCTGTTATGTAAGTTACCGATCTGTACGTTAGATTATATTAACTTTAGTTTAATAAGCTCGATACTTGATTTAGATAAAGTGTTAAGATTTTAATTTGTCTAGCAACTTACTGCACTTATTTCTATACCTATCTCAATTTTTTAAGTCCGTTAATAACAATAACATTCATGCCTTTAAACGTCAATGTTGCTTAATTTCAAGAAAATTAACAAACACTACATCTGTCTTAATTTCTGAGGGTTTTCTTCGTTTACCCTGAGATGCCACAATCAAATTCGGACTTGGTGACAATGAGACCACCTTGGGAGCATACCCTTTCAAATAACAAAATCTTTTTTGAAATCGGTTTGTAGATAACGGAACTATGGTCATAACTTCGTATCAAACGGTAATCTTGAAATTGATTCATCTTTGTTTTAATAGACCGAATGTAAGGGTAGATAATGTCTGTTTTGGACATGGATATTTCCTTTTTCTATTGCCTTTGTGGTTTAAAATACCAAAAGAATATAACTATATTTAGAATTACGAATGCCTACATACTTCAACTAATCTGAAACTTGACACATGGATATTTCTCGAACCCATCTTAGGTTTAATACCTACATGAGTCATGACTGCTAGAGCCGTTGATAAAGTCAACGAAACTCGAAATACTTTGACATTGCAGCGATGGTTTATCTATATATATTTTATGCCCATCACTTACATCTTGTTCAACAAACAAATCAAACCGAATGCATAGAATCCGTCACGATTGAACGATAAATCCATACAATGGCGTGGATTTGGTGCGATTTCTCTAGCAAATGTATAAAATGTATTGTGCCGACGTCGGGACGTCCGCGCCGGGGGACGACCGATGACAGAATGATGGATCGGGCCACATAATACCTAGCATACACACGCTATGTGGGCGAATTATACTGAGAGCGTTTCTTTATATAACAGTGGGTCGGACAACATATTGCAGAAAGAAATGGATTTTAGCAAAAATAGCGAGCGCTTTTACGTATATCACTCTACCTACTCAGCTTAGGCAGTGTTGCAAGCGTTCGAATTAGTTAAACTACCATGAAACGGTTGTAAAGTGTGCTTGTGTGCTGCCTTTGTGGTTTAAAATACCAAAAGAATGTAACTATATATAGGATTACGAATACCTACATACTTCAACTAATCTTAAACTTGACACATGGATATTTCGTGATAGTAATATTATTAAAATCACTGATAAATACGTAGTTACCTACATATATATCAATACGTCGGGGTTCAAAGGACGTAAACCATTTGTGATTTTATGTGATATACGTCCTTAATGCCTAGAGATATAGGTATCTTATCCTTGGCTATATATCCTTGGCATTTATATATGTATGTACCTGGGTATAATAGAAAGCGTTCGAACCAGGGTTTTCTAATTTTACTTACTTACTGAACTATAAAAACGACAACCTACATAGTTCATCTCAACACGTAATACCTACGTATATGGTAGCTTCGTTACAACGTCTCAATTTCGATATTGTGGACATTTTCACAAAAAAACCTTCGATAACGAACATGTCAATCCTAAGCACAAAGTATAATTTGTGCACAATGTGTGCTCCGGTGATCCATCACAGCGAGGACAGACAGATTTTTGTGTATATACCTCGAAGGACTGCGGCAAAATTCGTAATACTAACTAATATTATAAATGCGAGTTTGTTGGTTTGTTTGTTTGTAACGCCTTCACACTGTAACTACGTCTGTACTGTATGATCATAAAATTTTGCATAAGCGTTGTCATTGTATGGAAACGAACATAGCGTATCATCCAGAAAAAAGTACTGTTCCCGAAGGAGAAAAAATACTTTTATGTGAGCGAAGCCGCGGGCAAAAGCTAGTTTGAGTATCTACTATACCTGTAGGACAGATAAGATAATAGTTACTTGCCTATAGCACCGACAATATTACAGCAGGGACATACTTGCACTTCTGACATGCAGTCCTGCTACTCACAGTTTTTTAACACGCTTTTAATGGCTTCACTTGTTCCGCTAACTCGAGCTAACTAATTAGCTAACCAAACTACTAATATTATAAACGTGAAAGTTTGTGAGGATATATGGATTTATGGATGTTTGTTGCTCTTTCACGCAAAAACTACTAAACCGATTGCGATTAAACTTGGTATGTAGATAGCTGGAGAACTGGATTAACACATTGGCTACTTTTTATTCTGATAATCCCACGGCATCGGGACTTCCGCGGGAAACCGCGGGGCGCAGCTAGTGTAAAAAAAAACTTGGAAACCTACTTAACCTGCTTCTAATTGTCGTATCTAAATAAAACTTTGTATGTATATGTGGTTTGGACGACAACATATTCTTCTTTTTACACAATCAACTGTCGTCATAGCGTTCACTCCTTTTTTTTATGTCGTCTATTTATATTTTAAATAGATATCACATTTAAAAAAAATGTTTTATACAAAAATATCTTCAAAAATGCTTTATTCTTTTTAATTCTTAAAGATTCTTAGAGATTGTTTTATGTATGTTAATAAGTGTATAGGTACTTCATCGTCGGTTCATATTTTATTAAATGTAATATAAAAATTTCGACTATTAATCTTTTATATTTCCTATTCACCCCCAAGAATAGTAATTAAAAAAATGTTGTCTTAAGATAACTTTCATTTTGTATAATTTCATCAATCCTTGTAAGATTAAATAAATAAACCAACAAATGTAGCCAATAGACGCTACCTAGCCCTACCTGGCCCTACTTGGCCGTCATACTGATTCCTTAACAACCTTAAAAAATCCAGGAGAAAAATGTCACCATAGTATTGGCCTCTGTTTGGGGAAATACTGCGGCCATAGGTAATACATTGTCAAAAGTTAAAAAAACTTCCCCTTTTTATTAAAACATCATGCATAAAATTTTTTATTTAATGATTTATGAATTATTATGCACATAGCTGATATTATATCTTAAATCTATATATTTATATTATAGGTAGGTATAACTCGCATTAAAAACAAAACAATGTTTGCGTCAACGAATCAAAACTGTTCAAGAGCTGTAGCTGTAGGTTTATCTCAAAGCCGTGGTGATCCATCACTGGTGGAAAGTTTGGACGTGGACTGAACACGAGACGTGTCCAAGTATTTAGTGATAGACATTTACATTTTTGCGAGAAAAGTTTCTGTGTAAACAAGACGTTAAGAGGTGGCTGCGATTGATTTAAATACGTTTTTTTCTTAATGTGCTTAGCTGACTTAGGACGAGCCAGCAACAGGCCGCCCTTTGATCATTATCAGTCTGACACATGTGTGTATGAGACTTCTACTCTAACAAAGGTGTAAGAATTAAGTATTATCCATCCATATATCTATATCCAAAGAGACAAGGTGACACAGGCAGGAATGTGTGTGCAATGTTTTTTTGAAGTGAAAACTTCTTTAGGCACGTTTGTGCACTTTTGCTATGGGGAAAAATCATTGAACTCGTGACCGTCACGCTAATAATACATATGTAGATCCACTAGAGGGCGCTAATCTAAACATTGAGTTCTGTCAGCTCCTTATTAATTAATGTCACCAACCTGCTAATGTGACGTTTTAAGTTCGTCGTTTCGTTTAAGTTTTCACTTCTGTCGGCAGTCCCATGACTGCCTATTTTTTTTTAAACGGCGATTCGTAGACATTTGTTTTAATTTCGACTTCATTTCAGTTTTAAGTATAAGAGGATAAAACAAGTGTATTGTAGGAGTGTATGGGTGGCGCAATGTTAAAAGTGGTTTGAAAACAAAAGAATATATAATATTCTATTTAAAAAAAAAATATTATACGGTCGAATTGAGAACCTCCTTTTTTTCGTCGGTTAATAAAAAAGAGTAATTAAAATAGGTACTCATTGGAGCCATCGCCTAACACACTTAAAAACTTAGGGAAAAGTTAAACTTCCACTTTTCATGGTGGTTAAGTACAAAATCTTATTCTTACAAAAAAAAAACAACCTAACCCCAGCAAGACAGAGTGTAACTTGTTTCAAACATATTAAACACCCTATTTGACTTGAAAGGGTGGTTTTAATTCAATAGAGTGCTTCGACTTTACAAGGGTCAGTTAAGTTTAAAACAGAGGTGGGATTTTGACAAATATTGACAGAGCATTAATTTATCTCCAACATATCACAGTCAAAGATGACTTTAAGCGTGCTAAATTTCGTTTTCTTAAAATGTCATTTTGTTTCCTTATAAGCTCCTAGCAGCGCCTCGCGGCTTCACCCGCGTAAGGCCCGATCCCGTGAGAATGTCGGAATAAAAAGTAGCCTATACGTTAATCCAGGTCTCCAGCTATCTACATACCAAGTTTCATCGCAATCGGTCCAGTAGTTATTGTGTGAAAACATTACAAACATACACACAAAAGTTTCCTCTTTATAATATTAGTTTAGGAGACTGGTGCTATAGCGCAACATTAGGAGAGGCCTATGGCCAGCAGAGGCTACTACTACCTCACACACGGCCATCTGATCCCTAACTAGGCAGAGTCTATAGGTACTATGATAACCAGACTGCCGATAAACATACTTACACAGGGTGTATTTGAAAAAGGAAATTTTACTTAAACCACGGAAAGGGTATGACTGACAAGGAATTTTTGAAAGAAACTATCTATTTACAAGTTATGACCGTTTGAATTTCCAGGTACTTTTGCCTCCGTTTTTTTTTTTATAAAATAAGGTAATACGTGTAAAGTTAAAGATCAAGTACACTCTGTATATAACTAAAAAAATACTTATTATAGACAAATTACACCCAGACACACTACAGAATACGATAGTGCGCATCACATAATTATTTGTCCTGGGTGGGGATCGAACACACGACCTCTGGCTTAGCAGCCAAGAGCCCAAGACCAGTAAATTAAAAAAACCAAAATATAGTCTTTGATTGGACAATTAGAAGTAACTTGAAATTGTCTCTCAAGATTTTTTACATAGTTAAGGGAAAGTTGAATACATTTTTGTCTTGTTTGTCAATCAGGCTAAAAGGTTTAATAAAGAAAAAGGTTTTTTACCATCGTTGGAGCTTTAATTTTAACTTTCATTAGCTTCACTTGTACTACCTAGGTAAACAACTGGCCTGTTGGTCTAGTGGTTAGTGACCCTGACTGCTGAGCCAGAGGTCGTGGGTTCGATTCCTACCCTAGTCTGGGTGTTCTCTGTGTCCGTTGTTTGTATGTTTGTAAAGTCCCCCGGCACACAGGAGTCATTCCTAATGCGGGAGTTGTCTTTTTCTGAAAAAAAGAAGTCAATTTTAATCTGCTTCTAATTTATTATAGTATCGGAATGAAACATTCTATGTATTGGTAGTTTGGATGACATTACTTTTATTTAGCATCTTGGAGCCAGCAGGTTAACCGTGGAAATCTTCGAAAGTAAACCCCTCGGATTTGGATTCTAATGATTCGTTTTGACAAGTCCAACAGATTTGGTTTAGTAACAATGGTTTGATAATGAAGCCAGGAGTTGGAATTTGATTCACCATTATAACTATTTATTACTAACTAGTAGCGCTCCGCGGTTTCACCCACGTTAGTCCCGATCCCGTTTCAATATCGAGATAAAAAGTAGCCTATATGTTAATCCAGGTCTCCAGCTATCTACATACCAAGTTTCATCGCACTCGGTTCAGTGGTTTTTGCGTGAACAAACAAACATCCATCCATACATCCATACATCCTCACAAACTTTCACGTTTATAATATTAGTAGGATTATTATCAATGATTTATGATTTTGTGCAATGGAGACCTAATCACGGTAATTTATACAAAGGACGTGGTCCCACTGAGTTGTAATGTTTTCGTTTGTCATGACTGTCGTCGAAATTTTATCATTGAACGATTAACGGGTCTAGGCTATTCCCACTGGATCGAAGATGATATTTTAATTAAGTAGGTACTTATTAATTTTTAAAAAGATCAAAGAGGAAGCAATCGAAAAAACCAAGATAGCTACTACTATATATAATTGCGGCTACTATTTTTCTTTACGATCACGAAGTGTTGTGACGTTTTAGCTATAATTTGACACTATCGCCATTCAGTAAAAAAGTTTTGGACGACAAATGATCGTGCCTTACTTTTAGTGAACAACTCCATTTGAATATACGAGCCACGACGGTTTAGGTAGGACGACTATATATCGTTACGGCACAGTGGGAAAGTGCCCGAAGAGATCATACGTATCACCTAATCGAAATGCACCTATCGTGGTCACGAGTGGATTGACAATGATTACTAATTTATTTATCGTTATTATTACAACAACAAATACTGCACATATATTTGGAAATGAAATATATGATACAATACCCCGTATACATTGTGCGTCAGGCTAAGCCCGAGCCGGATGGAGATATTTGCTGTTTACGCATTTATTTGTGAGAAATTTCGCACTTGTACGGACGTGCACGAAAGTACGGTATCACAAGTAGTATCATTTATAATAAATTTGTAGGTACTGGGTAAAAAAATTTGTGAACATGACAAGTAAGAACAGCAGGACGGTTTTAGTTAAACTTCTAGAACGTTCTGAAGAACACCATAATCAGGGTAACACTAAAGGAGATAATAGGTCCTGTAATAAATTGATGTTTGGAAGCCTGAAAATAATTTTAAAGAATCAGTCAGTCAGATTGTTTCCAGTCCAGAGCCAGTGAATCCCGGTCGAAACGTCAGGCAAATGATAGGTATGTAATACCTATTGATCGCGTTAGTTGCCGTAAACATAATTATATACTTATCATAGAATTTGAAAGTTTAAAGAATGATTGATGACGAATGCAATCTTTATTAAAGATAAACAGTTGTACTCACGTGTGTTTGTGGTTGCGAGACTAGTTTCAAGCCCGACGGTGTACTTGTAAATACACATATTCATCACTGCGCGGGAACCGTTGAATCGTCGAATGTTTTACCACCACGCTTTTAGATCGTTAAAAATTCATGTCAAAAAATATATACCTATTTATTTATTTTGAAATTGAATATACAATTAATAATATACATATTTAATTTCAAAATAAATGAAATTTGGTAAATATGTTCTAAAATAAATATGGTTCTAGTGGTCCCGTACTTACCAGCCTCCGATCCCTGTAGGCCTGGCTAATGGCATGTGACAGCGGCCGTGATGGATCGGACTACCCCTCCCTCCGGCCTAACCTCACCCGCTGCAGCCCATGTCTACAGCTACCGATAAAATTAGACGATTTTTCCCCAAAACGAAACATTCTTGCAAGATATTCTTGCGATACAATATTGTGTGTTAAATGTTGCCAATAACACGATATTCTGAAGGATTTCTCATATTCCCTACGCCTCGCAAGAACAGCAGTCGCATTTGATCTCTATCTCATGCGAAGGCGAAGATTCTTGATTCAATATTTTTCACCCTTCAGCTGGAGCTATGACTAAAAAACGCAGTTGAAACGGAGAAAAGTTAGTCTAAACCTCATCGGACGTCCTCTTTTGAATATCAACCTCTCCTAAAGATTTCCATGAAGAGCGGTCTTGCGCAAGCTTCATTCATGATGAATGTACCCAAGTAAATATAAAACGGATTGCCATTCAAATTCTGATGTTTCATTATTTTTATTGGAAAATAATCTGCCTTACATTAATGTTTTTGATATGATTTCAGATGATTTTTTCGTCTGTAGTCGAGAACGTTTTTGATCGAGATCTGTCAGTCAGTCAGTAACCCCTAAAATGTATGTTTTTCCGACGTAAATTTCTCGGAAAGTTTAAATATGGAGTTTTGAAATTTGGTTTATAATGTAGTAAGAAGACCCTTACGGTGTATATAAAATTTCATATCAATAGGTTTATCCGATCCTAAGTCTCAAAATGGCTCTATACTACAGTGCTTTAGACTCGAGAACTTGCCCGCGCTCCTCCGTGTGCTTAGATTTACACGAACTCCGTTACAGTTACCATACAAACATCTGTGGCATTCGTTGGAGCCTTAAAAAGTCCGACAACCTGGTCTAACTACAGAACTTCGATATCGCCTAGTACTCGGGTTGTCTGATGTCAGTCGTTTCACGTAAAATATCGAAGTTGTATAATTCGTAGTTAGACTGAAAGCCGACCCCAACTTAGTTAGGAAAAGCGCGGACGATGGAGGATGATTATAGCGTTTTAACAAAACAACACGTTAAAATAATTGTTTCATTTATTGCAAATTATGATAGCGCGTATTTGAATGAGTTTACATAAAAATAAGTAATTACATAAAAATAAATAGCAAACTATAGTTTTCATACAATGTATCATCATCATATCTTCATAAATTCTTTTGGCTAAAAAAAATCTGTACTCAAATCTTAAAAGATCACCTTATCGTATGTTATGTAGAAACTAAAACTTACTTCCCCAACGTCTAACTTGTTTTTTTATTCCCAAAATCATGGATGTCTATTCTACTTCCTAAAGCAAAAATAGCATCCAAGTACCTAACACGGAAAGTAGTATCTAGACTGTATGGTTAGAAATCAATCACCTGTTTAACCAAGGTTATGGTCAAACCGAATTCTAGTACCAAATAACAATTGTCAATAGCATTATCGATTTTACAACCTTACGTACGAAACAATAGAACATAATTTTTATTGCCGTCTACAAAGTTCAGTCAAATAGTTATTTTTTCGTATGACTTCATTACGATAATCGTGGCCCAATAAACGGTTAAGCAACTTCATTCAGGACAATGATCGGATATAGCTGGTCATTCAGGCAAAACGAGCGATTTGATTCGATTTTGTTCGATAATCTGTATTCCTTAGTTGTGTAAATATTTATGTAGTTTAGCATCCGTTTATTCATTACTGTAATAAGTATGCTAACTTAGGCGATCACGCATACCGATTAAATGTGATTAGTTAAATTGCTAAACTGTCAAATTAAAGATGAGTGACCACTTATAATCGTTTTTTATGCCGGTACTGAGTAGGCACCAAGGTAGAATCTAATTTTAATTCCACAACGCTACAGTATCTATGTCAAGTTCAATCTGTTATCTTGCGGCACATATGTATTACGTATAACATATCTGATGTAACAAAACATTGTATTACCCTCGACTTAATCACTTTCATTAGTTAATTTGGATATGTAAGTAACAACTAACATATATTATTTGCTTTTTGACAGTTCTATCAATTTCTTGTAAAATTAAATATGTCACTCATTAGTTGCGTTCCGAAACGGGAAGTTGAATATTTAACGCTTTATTTTTTCTCTCTTTCTTTTAAGTGTCTATATTAATTTTGTTACTTTTGCTTATTACGTTCTTTCTATTTCTCTCTTTTTTTTTTCGTTTATATTATGGTACCAGTGGCAGCTGGCGGATGGTTGAGAGACGAACAGCTGCACCTTGAATTCATTTATAACAGTATAGTTTTATAGCTTTAATTATATAATCATATTATTTTAGTATATTATATTATATATATAAATATTTATTTTTATGGTATTATCGGACGATGATAGTTCTTTTCATTCTGCTAATGATGATAGTATCTTATCTGACGATAGTAGTTTCTGCTCGGTTACGGATACCTTAGGAGATGTTATTCGAAATACTTTTAGCCAACAATCGGACCGGTCATTGAATGTGTGCCATGTGAATGCTCAAAGCGTACCCAGTCATCACAGTGACCTTTTAGAAGCATTTAGTGACTCCAACGTTCACGCTATCCTAGTCTCAGAGAGCTGGCTCAAACCTCAACTCTTATCCACTGCCTACTCTCTTCCAGGCTTTATCCTCATCCGAAACGATCGGATTGGTCGAAGAGGCGGCGGAGTTGCTATTTACATACGTAGCGACTTTAGTTACAAAGTCGTCACTACCTCTCCCTCTAGCTCTAATGCCTCTGCTGAATATCTGTTTCTTGAGGTTTGCCTTGGAGGAGCGAAAACTATTATAGGTGTGGTTTACTGCCCCCCTGCTGTCGATTACTTCACTGATTTGGAATTGGTTTTAGCATCTTTAGGGTCTGAGTATGCACATCACATAATCATGGGGGATTTCAACACTGATCTCCTTGATCCCAATAGCCCTCGAACCCGTAAACTCCTTAACATAATTAAGTCTACCAATTTTCATGTTTCACCTCTCCAACCTACGCATCACAACAATACTGGACATGATACTTGGTTAGACTTAATCATTACCTCTTGTCCTTTCCTTGTTTCCTTTCACGGCCAACATCCTGCACCGGGTCTCTCTCATCACGACCTTATCTTCCTGTCCTATATCCTGAAAACTCCGAGACCCAAGGCGAAAGTGCTGCTTAGGCGTTGTTTCGCTCGCATGGATGTATCAGAATTGCGAATCGACGCTTCTGAAATTGATTGGGAGCCCGTAACGCTGGCAGGTACAGTTGATGGCAAGGTTCAGTTATTTAACGAAATTGTTCGCAACTTATATGATAAACATGCACCCATCAAGAAAGTCAAAATAAAACACCCGCCGGCGCCTTGGCTTACAACAGAAATTCGAATGGCGATGCGCCGTAGGGACCGAACTTTCCGTAAATTTAAAAGGGATCGTTGTGAGGGCAATTGGATAATCTACAAAGCAGCAAGAAATCGATGCAATCAAATGATACGCAATGCTAAACGCCACCACATTCACATGAATATTTCTAATTCCTCACCCGCCGATATTTGGAAATTCCTAAGGACTCTGGGTATTGGTAAGGTTCAACCTGAAAGTACATCTATGACTATTGGATTGGACGACATGAACCGACATTTCAGTGTTGCCCCGTTAGTGCCGTCACAAACTAAGAGTCAAACAATGTGTTACGTAACCAGCCTACCTCGGCGTAACATTGAAGCTTTTTTCTTTTCTCCAGTCGCCTCGGACGAAATCAAAAAGACCATATTATCCATAAAATCAAAGGCTGTGGGCTGTGACGATATAAATCGGTTCATGATAGTCACCATTTTAGACCAGCTTCTGCCCGCAATTACCCACATCGTAAATTTTTCCCTTGACTCCGGACTCTTCCCATCCGTATGGCGCAAGGCTTACGTTCGCCCTCTTCCTAAGATACCTAATCCTTCCCTTCCTAATCATTTCCGACCCATATCAATCCTCCCTTTCCTATCTAAAGTACTTGAGGCCTGTGCTCAGAAACAGCTCTCCAAGTTTATCCTGCATAATAATATCCTCAGTCCATATCAATCGGGATTCAGACCTGGGCATAGCACAGTTACTGCTATGCTTAAAATGACTAGTGATGTTAGGAATGGCGTGGAGGATGCAAAACTAACCGTTTTAGTCCTAATCGACTTCTCTAATGCATTCAACACCGTAAACCACGACATTCTAGTATCCATCCTTACTCATTATATGGTCTCCTCCGACGCGCTGGAATGGTTTTCATCTTATCTTCGTGGACGCCAACAGTCAGTCCGCATCGATGAATCATCATCAAGTTGGTGTGATCTTGACACTGGTGTTCCACAAGGTGGCATTCTGTCTCCATTATTATTTTCGATGTTCATCAATTTCATTACTCTCGAACTTCAGTGTGCGTATCATTTGTATGCGGACGACCTTCAAATATATTCTCAGGCCAGGCTGGATAATTTGCCAGAAGCAATCCACAATGTGAACCGTGATTTGGAGGCCATCAAAAACTGGTCTGAGCGTTTTGGCGTATGTGTTAATCCGTCCAAATGCCAGGCAATTATAATGGGCAGTCCACGAATGGTTAGCAGAATGGACACTTCAATACTGCCGGCCGTGGTTTACAATGGATCTATTTTATCAATCAACTCATCTGTCAAAGACCTCGGCTTATGGGTTGACTCTACTCTGACCTGGCAACCTCAGATTGCGAACGTCAGTCAGAAAGTCACCGGGACCTTGCGATCAATCTATCGACTCAAAAACCTTCTCCCGACCAGCACTAAGTTAAAACTTGTACAGTCCTTGATCTTCCCTATCCTCGATTACGGTGATGTATGCTATCTCGACTTGAATGCAGATCTACTCAATAAACTTGACCGACTTCTCAATAATTGCATTCGGTTCATTTTCAATCTTCGTAAGTACGACCATGTGTCTACTTATCGTTCCCAACTGTCATGGTTACCTATACGTCAGCGTCGTAGCCTACGTGCTTTGACTACTCTTTATTCTTTACTTAATAACCCTACAGCTCCCACTTATCTCACCTCACAGATACAACTTCTATGTTCCAACCATGACAGAGATCTTCGCTCCACAAATAATCTTCTACTCCTATGCCCTACACACACTTCTTCTCTTGTTCACTCTTCATTTGCTATCTATTCTATTTTACTATGGAATGCGCTCCCTCCTGAGATTAGGATGTCCACCAGCAGAGATACGTTTAAAGCTAAGGTCCGTGAATTTTACAGGAAGCAGTTGGCAGAAATATCCTCATAACCTCACAACCATAGGTATATTTTGTATCTATATATAGTATTTATTTGAATATATATTTATCTGTAAGTATTTATATATGTATGTATTATGTATAATCAATTGTATTTCTATGTAAATTATAACTTTCTTCATGAAATTTCATTCTTATATACCTGCCATGTCCCTCACTGAACCACCCAAAGGTTGACTGGTAGATAATGCCATGTGGCATTAAGTCCGCCTCGTGCAATGTAAACTGCAGGAAGTTTTAAATAAAATAAAATAAAATAAATAAATAAATACAGTCAAAGCGCAAACAATATTCATAATATTCAAAACAATGGAATCTCCTCACGTGGGCACGTAGTTAACAAAATAAATTTTAAGTATTTTCTACCAAAATAACTCATACGAAATCTACGCACTAATCACGGAAATTCTCTTATTTTAGTTAAGAGTTTTCTAATTTGCTGTTCTGTTGTGGCCTCGAACGGAATCATTAAAACTTGAATAGCTAATATTTTATTTGGAACTATCAAACGACATTTGATTTTCTCATAACATAACGTAAGAGTAACGTAATATTATTTTGTAACTGCTTAAATTGGTTAAGCTACTTAACCTATTAAATTATAGCTTTATTGGTATTCTATTCCGTCTTGAATTTCACTTAAATTAAGAAAAAACAAACTAAAGGTTTTTTTATACCTACTACGTCAGTTTCTAACAAACATACGGCCCGCCTGATGGTCAGCCGTTACTGAAGCCTGTGGACGCTTGCAATTCCAGAGAACTTGCTTGCGCGTTGCCGACCCTTTATAAACCTATACACTGCATTCTTGAAAAACCCCATTTTGTAGTCCCTCGGGAATACTTCGCCAGGGAGGTCATTTCACAGCCGCAGCGTTCGCGGGAGGAAATTTCTCTAGAACCGTACCGTGCGCGAAAAGAATCGATGCTGACTGTCTTAATGTGTTACATTTTTTAATAATTTTGTTGAATTTGATGTATTTTTTGCCAGTGTTTGTTTGACATTATTACACTTAATTATCGAGTCTTGCTCAGTAAGGTCAATAGTCACAAATGCTTGTTCATTTGAACTAATATTAACTAACTCATTATACAAATCATTTGTCTCAATAGCCTGAGATTTTTCCTTTTCCTTTTGTAATATTAATATCTTAACATTAGCATGGATAAGTTCCTCGTCCAAGTCCCTAACTTCACGCAGAGCCTCCTCATATAGGTTGCTGCACTGATAGAAACCATTTGTGGCTCAATCAATGGCTGCAGCTTATCCCGTTCTTCGATAATAGTAGTTACTGTGATTTTGATAGTTTACAGCCATAGTGGTGAGATTGTTTCTAACACATGCATACAGGTCAAATTTATAACGCTCCTTTTAGAATTTGTCGCAGTCGAATTAAAAAAAATAATATATCGGCAGTATGGCGCCATTTTCAAATATAATTAAAATTTTTACACAGTCGGGTTTCTTGTTCCCTTTAATAATTTCTTGTATATAAATGTAACAGGCTGAAATGTCAATATATTCAATGCAAAAGTAAGTAAGTTCGGAATATTTGTAAGAATTTGGCAACTGACATTTATTGACAAAAACTGTAGTCGAACCTGAAGGTGAGCGAATATCCGTTCTTTTAATCCTTAATTATTTTTATTTTTAGATTTAAACATTTCCATTTTATTTAAAGATTTTAATTTAATTTCTGAAGATTTTTGTGTTGCGAACAATGACCGGTAACAAGAAACGAAGGATCACCCAGGTACATCTAATCTAGATGACGTGCATCCTTGTAAAAAAAATGAGATATTCAGTAATTTATTCAGTTTTTTAAGGTATGTTAAGAGTGTCTAGTACTGGACTGAAAAACTAGACTATCTTCGTATATATTTCGCATAGTGACGATCTAATAGCGCGGCCATAGTGAATTTGACTGCAAAGTCAGCTCGTGGGTTCGATTTCCGGTCAGTACAAATATTTTTATTATTGAAAAATGTCTGCGTCTGGGTGTTTAATGTTTATGCGTGTTCTAGCCCATACTTTATGTTATATTTTGTTTTTCTCAAGATAGCGCTGTTATATTGTCCTAGACTGTTATTATTATCGATTCCTGCATTAGTGTTTGCATACGCGCCGTAATGGTTATCATTTTAAAATACAGTTTCACCGTTTAAATTAAAACGTTATCCAATTTTATTTAATGGTATCCGTTTATATTACACCCACTTAAACTAATGAAGTCAATTAAAAAGGCTTTAGTTATTTTTTCTAGATAATGTGTCCCGTCACGGATATGAATATTTTTCTGTCTTCTATTTTTTTTTTCTTTCTTTTTTAAAAGACAACTCCCCGCATTAGGAATTTTACAAACATACAAACAACGGACACAAAGAACACCCAGACTCAGCTTTCTTTCAATTTCAACACACACACTTTCGAGCAAAAGGTACTTACTGTACATGTCAATTCAGATTTTTTGCTGTGCATAATTGCGACCAGTTACATAAAAAATATCCAAAAAAATTTATGCATAATTTTTTATTCTTGCTTTGCCTCAATAGGACTGATGATATAATATAAGGTAAATATTAATTACATGCTATAAAAGAGAATATTCTGAGAAATATAATAGTATAAGCTATTTCTCTTGAATGCCTTTAAATCACAAACAAGATGGTATACTTTAAATCTCTGAAATCTTTATATCAATCAGTACCTAGATTTGTTTACCTATAACTTATCTTTAAATCTATAAAATAAAATGTATTGGTATTCGTAGGTAAGCTCATCACTTTTGTCTTCACTGCTATATTTCTTTTAAATGTTAACGGTTCAAATAAGTTTTTTTAATTTAAGGAAAGGAAAATTAAAACTCAAACTTTATTAATATTATTGACAGGACAAGGTCTGTCGGGGTAGCTAGTTTAAGACATCTATTTTCCGGACGGATTACGAATCATATTCGTAACTAACCATTCACTGCAGTTTCACCCACGCCTACTGTGCTTCTGTTACTGCTCCGCTGCTAAGGGTCTTAGTGTGATGTTAGCCTTCCTTAAAAGTTAGGCTATAAAATACAAAAAAGAAAAATCTGATTCGATTGCAGTTTTCCGAGATAAACGCGTGTAACCAAGAAAACATACTCTTTGGTTTCATCTCACTAATATTATAAACGTGAAAGTTTATGAGGATGTATGGATGTTTGTTACTCTTTCACGTAAAAACTATTGAACCGATTGCGATGAAACTTATTATGTAGATAGCTAAAGACCTGGATGAACAGGCTACATTTTTATCCTGATATTCCCACGGCACCGGGACTTACGCGGGGTAAACCGCGGGGCGCAGCTAGTATTAGTATATAGATATTTGTACCGAAGATATTCTTGGCTTAATGGAATGTACAGGTTACAAAACTATCCAGTAATAGGTTGTTAGTTAACCGTGTGGCCCAACGCCTTAGCCAATAACACTATAAGTATCATAAATTATCATAGACTAAAGTTGCGTAGATATTTGTTTGGTTAGAATAAAATGCTTCAGGAATTCTAATAGTTGCTTAGAGGTATAAGGTTTTGTTATTCGAAGACACACCCGGACTTTGACCATTTTTTGTAGACTTGAATAGCGTTATTGTCTTGTTATTACATAGTGCTTATTTTGTAAATGGACCGAATATAGTAAATAGTGCCTTGAGGCATTCACACTTTAAGATTTACTTCAAGCAGCGCAATATCAGTTTTAAACAAATTAATGTTATATTTTATCTGTCTGAGTGTTTGTAACCTTTTAACGCACCACATAATTCTTAAAAAAAATCTTATGGTTGGTTCTTGGTTCACCAACAACGCGTGTCGCGTGTCCGGCATAACCTAGCCAAACAGGCATAGCATTGTACAGATGTCAGTATAGCAGTCTTTAGGCATTGGAAATAGGTGTAAAAATGCGTAGCAATAAAATTACAATTCTAATGAATTCACCTAAATGTATGACAATGGTCTTGGATTCAGGTATTTAGTGCATTCACCTAAAATACATAATCTAAAGTACAAAAATAGACATGGTTACCAAAATTGGTGTCCAGAAGTGGTCGGGGTTTTTAGTTGTAGTACCACGGCATGTCATTAAACATTTTCGCTTTATACTTTTATATTAAACGTATGTTAGAATCACACATAGCTATTTATTAATTTTAGTTTTTCACATAGTTTTCTTCTTCATCTCCTATTTTTCTTATCAGAAAATTGTTGTCATAAGTCATAACCTTTCGAATTCCAATGTAATTGTTGTTAACAACTCGGTTTTTCGTAGTTCCTATTAGTATTATTCTTTATTGTACACAAAACAATCACAAATTATACATAAGGAAAATGGTATGTACAAAGACGAGCTTAACCCATAATTGAGTTCTCTTCCAGCAAACCTTCGGAGTGATAAAAGGATATTGAGATAAATAAGAAGCAAAGTCGTATGTACGTAAAGCTAATTGAGATAAAAAATATAGAACATACATAAGTAACTAAATATAGAGGTATACCTACATGTATACTACAACTATAATATACATATACTTACCTTTTGTAACAGCAGTGTGAATGGGGGTGAAATTTGTAGTTTGCAAATATAATAAGTTACGTTATACGCATGAATGTGAAGTACCTAATATTTAAAGTTTTGAAGTTGAAACTTGACTTAATTTTAATAAGTTTGATTCCTATTCCCATTTTCCCTCTACCAATGTTACTGACTGTTGATATCCTTTCCTATGGAATAGTGTCACTTATTCTGTATTCTTGATGCACTGAACAACTTATTTACTCAATTCAAGCTATCATATAATTGCACTTGAATTAAGCGCTTGCCTTATCCATCTATATCAATAAAAATATTTAAAACGTTTATAAGGCCACCAGTAATTAGAACAAAATGTCTCAAATTACATCATCATATTAATCACAAGTATGGGTAGCTAATTTCTGCCTTCGGTTTCACTCGGTTTAACGTAGATTTTATCATCAACTCAGATTAACGACGTTGTAAAAAAATTACAGGAAAAGTGCTTTTTGCTAGGTGAAAGGTACCTACCCTATGTCGTGTTCTGTAGCCTTGCGTGGAAGGGGGTTTCCACAGGAAAAATAAAAAAATAAAAAACGAGCAGACGAGTCACCTGACCTGATGGTAAATGACTACCGCCGCCCATGAGTAACTGCAACTCAAGAGTCAGAAGTGCGTTGCCGGCCTTTAAGGTGGGAGTAAGGGAAGGGGGAAATATTGGCCGAGGGGGGGAGAGGGGGGAAGGCCTCCGGGAACCTCACTCACTCGGCGAAAAGCAATGAAGCATTGCTTTACTGCCAGTTTTCTGTGCTGCCGTGGTATCACTCCGGTCGAGCCGGCCCATACGTGCAGAAGCATGGCTCTCACACGAAAAATTTATATAATATATAATTTATAGTACTTCATCACTACATAATACATATTATAAAACAAAGTCCCCCGCCGTGTCTGTCTGTCTGGTTGCGATAATCTGAAAAACTACTCAACGGATTTTTATGCAGATTTCACTTATAGATAGAGTGATTCATGGGGAAGGTTTAGGTGTATAATTTGTACCTGTGCGAAGCCGGGTTTATTAAGATAAATATGTTATTTAATTAAAACCATCTTTAGCTACCAGACATCCTACTAACATTATAAAGGTGAAAGTTTCTGAGGATATATGGATGTTTGGGTGTTTGTTACTCTTTCACGAAAAAACTACTAAACCGATTGCCATGAAACTGGCATGTAGATAGCTGGAGAACTGGATTAACACATAGGCTACTTTTTATCCCGATATTCCCACGGGATCGGGACCTATGCGAGTAAAACCGCTTGGCGCTGCTAGTGATAAATAAAATGTAGATTAATCCTTAACCTTTTGATAACTTTCGCTTAGAGGAGAACTGGTCAATGTCATCTTCTGAATGCCAGTTGGACATAAAACCCGGAGGTAATTTTGAAAAGTAGTCACGTCAAAATGAGTAGTCATATATATATTATATATATTTATCATTAAACTAATATTTAAGGGTTATAAGTAGTTCTTGTCTTGTTTGAATTGTTAAGAACTTACCTTAGAATACCTGCTGCATTTTGTTTAAAAACTATAAATTTGTCAACTATAAACATGACCACTTTAAAAATTACCTCCTGAAATTGAAATATATTGAACCATCATCAATAGATTCAATGTCGAGGTTTAAGAATAGTGAACCAATATGCGCGTGAGTTCAAGTCATCGTCATTCCGTATCGTGCGCGAGCGCAAACCGCTCGCGTTTTATTTAAATTTAGAACAATTCGTATTCGATTACTTACGAGAATTCGAATTTTTGTGGACGGTTTGTCAATATTGTAACTTTTTTTTAGTGCGTGTATAAAAGTGTTTTTGAATATTTAAAATGTTGAGATATCTGGTGAGTATTTTAATGTTATGGATTATATTACTAAGTTACTCGAATCTAAATCAAATTTAAAACTTATATGGAAATTAAGTTCCATATAATTTTATTTTTATTTTAACTCTCTTGTTTACATGTAATACATAATTAATCCTAAATTGCTTTTAAATTCTTGATTGTAATTTTGAAAATGACGACTTTCTACTAAATTAATAAATTATAATGTGTGTTACAAATGTAATAATAAAATAATTTCAACAAGTTTTAATAAAAACAATCAATACTGATGGTGGATGAACTTGTTAGGAGCATGTTAGGAGAGGCTTATATATTTAAGAAATATGATATGATGATAGCGAATTATTTCTGAACAACGCATAAATAACTCATTAATTATCCGTTCACCAAATAGCTGACGTAAATCATTTTATGTACACAAGAAAAGGAAATGTGCATCGTTCCTTGACATTTCATTAGTGTCCCATAATAAATAAATAAATTTTTCGTACCTTGTGTACTTAACTCTACAATATACACAACAAGTAAGTAATATATTATCAATAAAAATTAATAAAATTGAAGTGTCTGTTTGTAACGTCAAAATAATAGTCTTTTTAAGTTATTTGCACGATACCTATGCCTAAAAATCAGTTTTTAAATTTTTTGTCTGTCTGGCTGTCTGTCTATTTGTTCCCGCTAATCTCCGGAAGGGAGAGACCTATTTCCTCGGGACTTCCAATGGCAGAAGCAGTGTTATAAAAAGTAACTTAGTCTACTTTTATTTTGGAAACAGAATTAGGGTTCCGAGCATAATATACACATATGTAGACGCGAGGGAAGCCGCGCGGGAACTGTTAGTATATAATATAAATATAGGTTTCATAATATGTACATGATTTTTAGCTTTAACATTTTAATGATTTTAATTTTTATCAAGCAGACGCTTCTATTTTATTCTCTGTTTAAAAGGAATTAGACGTGACATTACATGCGTACATGCAATTATTGATAGAAATAATACACTTAAAGCTGAACCTGCACCCTAACAATAACATGCCAACTAATATTATAAAAGCAAATGGGAGTTTGTTTGTATGTTTGTTTCGCTTTCAAGTCTAAACTCCTCAACGGATTATCATGAAATTGTGCATATATGTTGTTAGAAGTCCAGAAAAGACGTCTAGGGTATCTTTCATTTAGAAAATTACTGTTAAGGAGAGATACCTGAATTGATTAACAAAATCTACATTGTACATTAATGCGTGAATAGCCGCGTGCAAAGGCTAGTAACATAATAAACGTTATCCAATAACGTGTTTGCACCGGCTACCGTTATTACCCTTACATAAAAGTTTTATTGTAAATAACGGTCATCCTATAAACATCTTACGTTATACCATCGTGTTACGTGAGGGTGATACCATATATGTATGTAATAATCTTGCTAATAAGCAGATGCGAAATAGCCTTGTGATATGTTGCAATATTGATGTTTTCTACCTCGGTTTGGTTTACCTGGATCATATATCCTATTAAATCTACATTAATTTTAAATTCAGTAATATTAGTATCATATTTCAGAGTTTTGTTTTACGTAACAACGTTCTCATAGCATAATTTTAACATACTAGTTTATGACCGCAGCTTCGCTCGCCTAAGAGTTATTTTTGTTTATCCCTTAGGATCAGTTTTTTATTCTGGATGAAACGCAACGGCAACGTGTATGCAACATTTCATGATGAGCGGTTCAATAGTGGAAGCTAACAAACAAACAAACAGAGTTACTTTCGCGCTTATAGTATTAGTATGGACTAGTTTTGGCCGCGTCTTCCCTCGCATAAAAGTACTTTTTTTCCATCTTTTGTTCCAATATATTATTATGATTATTATATACATTTAATAAAAGGCTGTTATTCTTGCAGGATCGCTATGTACGGTTAGGTGTGGTTTAAACACCAAATAAATGAAACGATCGAATCCCAGATTAACACTGCCATATATTTTATAAGTTCATATTATATAAAGGATTACAATATAGAGTATATAGCCATATAGAGTAAATAGTAATATTGAGAGTAACATAGAGTAGAATATATTTATTTAAACACACATCACAATGACAATATAAACATACACTAACATTTTATTTATTTGTATAGAATTGTGTCTAAGGAGTTTAAAAAAGTGTAAATGTTTCCTCTAGCGCGACCAAGCAAAAACTATATTGATACAACTTTCTATTCGGTGTGATCTCAAACTATTTGTCACAAACCTTTATAATAGGCTGCTGTCTACTGAACACATATATTAATGATATTAAATTATCCCTATCCCTATTCTTTTAATTACTTCTAAGAGGTGCATGAACAGGAAAAGTCGCCGTACACTCTGAGAACAAGGCCGTTTGCGGGTAATGTTATGCAGGGGCTGGAAAGCCCCCCTTTTGGACCACTCTATCTCTTTGTCTCTCTGACTTAAGGTGGGTTCAGAGACAAACAGCAGAAACTCTGCCTGACCAACCCGTAACCCTGACCAGAATTGACTAGAACGTGGACTTCTTGCGAAAGGGGGAGAGTTTGTTGGAAACTTGGAAGACGTGTAGCGTAGAAATGACGGACACTATTTATAAGTCAGAAAGATATTCGCGTAGCGTCAAAAGTACATCTCCAGGCAATGGGTCTGGTGTCGGGAAATTGTTTTGGTAGTATTACTGGATTCCACTCCAGGTTGTCATTGCTTCAATTCCTGTCAACGTAATTGGACATTCTGAAATCATTAAAAGAATCCTAAATTTCGAAGTGAAGTATCAGTATAATATATAAGGAGGTACAAAAATTGTAGCGTGTTGGCACTATTTATGTATAACTGCGGGTTAGGGTAATGGCAGGTGCAGGAGAGAAATGATAGCCGACGTCATCAAAAATATGTATATGAAATATGTATATTATAACAGTAACGTTTGTTTGTTGGTATTTTATCGTATTTTGTGCGCTGCCGTACCCTAGGATACACTTTGCTAGGGATACAGATATCATTTAGAAAAAAGTACTGTTCCCAAGGATGGAAAATTTACTTTTACACGAGCGACGCCGCTGGCAAAAGTTAATTACAACGAATAGTAACATCTCACACCTTGATCTAGATTGCACCGCATATTTGGCCGTTACAATGTGGCCGTCCCCCATAAAGCAATAAAACGTAAAAAAACTAGCGGCCAGAGATGTTCAGAGGCTAACTTGTTACGAAATTTATTGATCTGTTTAAAATTACTTGGAATGACGTTTTGCCTGTGGCGTTTTTCATAACATAATAACAGTCTGATCTGTAATGACAGTTTTAGTACGTAGTTATTTATCTAAGTTATCGATATAATAGATTTTAATCAGGAAAATCAACCTTGGCAAATTGTTAAGATTTGTGAGCCATTTGTGATACAATACATTTATAATATAGTTATAATAAGTCTGCCTACTGAACTTATCGACTTAGCTTTGAACCAATACTTACGTAGTAACAACTACTCAGTAATCTATAATAATATGGAAATCCCATTAATCCCACTAATATGAAAGTTTGGATTTATGGATGGATGTTTGTTACTCTTTCACGCCAAAACTACTGAACCGATTGCGATGACTTGGTATGTAGATAGCTGGAGACCTGGATTAACATATAGGCTACTTTTTATCCCGATATTCCCACGGGATCGGGACTAACGCGGGTGAAACCGCGGCCGACTACTAGTACTTCATATTTCTCTTTCTTTCTATCTCTCCCTCTTCTAGTTATGGGTCGTCTTCTCATAAAGATGAATTACTCCCATTGACTTTTGCAATGAGCGGTCTCTTACTCGTACCGGCGACAGCCACTTCCACTTCCATCCGTATAAGCAATAACCCTTTACTTCCATTACCTTCCTCTCTTAACTACCTTTTCTGTTAATATATGCCCATTCATTATCAGTGTCCCATGACGGCAATAGGTTTGCCCCCTATTACGTTAATAATAATAATATTAATTTTTTTTATTTATCTCCACAAATTACACAAGTCTTAATATCTAAGTTCACAAAAGTGTAGCTTAATTTGTAATTTGTTTCGATGTGGAGTCTAAACTAAACCTTGGCCTGTATTTTAGAGCTCCAAGCCCCCCAATATTCATGTTACAGTAATGTTGTCAAAGCTATATGTCAAAACATGGGTGTTGAATACACCTCCACCTACCCCTTCGGGGACTTAGGTGTGAGTCTGTCTATACTAATATTACAAAGCTGAAGAGTTTGTTTGTTTGGTTGAACGCTCTATTCTCAGGAACTTCATTTTCGAATTGAAAAATTATTTGTGTTGTATAGCCCATTTATCGAGGAAGTCTATAGGCTATATAAAACCACGCTATGTCCAATAGGAGCGGAGCATCAATGAAAAATGTTGCAAAAATGGGGAAAATGTATTCCTATGGAGAGCTTCCGTTGCTCGGTGCCTCCAACCCTCTCTCTCTCTCTCTCTCTTATGTGACGCAGACGAAGTTGCGCGGATCAGCTAGTGTACGTATAAGGTACGATATCTTCTTGTTTACCTGACATTTCGATCGAATTGTACCGGTCGCGGTCATGGCTTTCTTCATTCCTACACTATGTACTGTGTAACAGAAATGCTAAATTGCATGTATAATTTAACTTTTTTACGTAACATTCTTACATTATCTTAATATGTTATATTTAATCTCTTAAACACAATGACATGTAACTGTTTAGGTAAAACTATTCATTATGATTAAACTAATATCTTTACATTACAGCAATAATCTTGCAACGCAGATTCTATATACATATTTTGTAGAACGCCTGACACTGTCTACTGTTAAGTCGTGAAATCTATTATATACATATATAAAGAGTTCTATCCAAACAATTTGCTTAATTGTTTTTATACAGAACGATAATGATGCACAGATTTGTCATCAAGCATAGGAAATCACTTAACTTTCACCCTTCTCAAGTTACACTCAAACGCGATGTCCTCCTGTACATTTCTTATGTTTTCATAGTTTTCTTTCTCTTTATCTCCAGTTCTAATTGAGGTATGCGAAACGGTTTAAGAGCACTCGCTAGAACGAGCTCTTTCATTTGCTAACTTAAATTGTTTGAGTTGGAGGGAAGCTAGGTGTGAACATTCAACTTGACTTTCAATATGCGATAATAAAAGATAATAGTCAATCGCCGACGCAAAAAGTGTGAGTGTTAAAAGTTTGACATGTCTGTGTGCCTGTGTATCTGTGTTTCCTTGTCTCTGTGTATCTATGTGTCTGTGTATCTGTGTGTGGCATTAGCGTTTTTAAGTAAATTTCGAAGAAAAGTCTGCCTATTGCTTTTGTACCAGTTGTCGAGTTTTCCAAAAATTTCTTTACAGGAGGTCTAGTTATGATCCCTAGACCTCAAAACAACCGCCAGTTAAAAAGTTTATATATATGTATGTACCTCAATTTTACCGGCACAGTAGAGGTCGCAATTATGCACCGATTGCTTTCAAACTTGGACGACAAATCGACAAAAATAATTTCGTGAATGGGGGATATTCCTCCAAAGGGGAGGACTGGGGACAGATTTTCAAAAAAAATCAAAAACATGAAATTTACCTCTGCAGGCTTGCTGCGGGCCCAAATTTTTTTTTTTGTTTGAAAGGTGACTTGATCGAAAGTGTTCTTAGTTATAATTTAAGAAATGCTGTTCAGCCGTTCGAAGATCATCAGCTCTTTTCTGATCGTTGAATTGATTTTCGAGTCGGGGGTGTTTTAAATTTTAAAATGGTTATTTATCCCCTGTGTTTAGGTACTCAATTACTCATCATATGAAAGCGTTATTATTGAAATATATGTATTATCAACACAATGCTGCAGAGCATGGTTTTAATTATTATTTGTTTTACTTCACACAAGTTGTGTCAAGTTGACACAGTTTTATTTGTGTACACATATTTTTCTGTAACTAATAAAATCATACTTTGCAGGGTAAAATTTGTCAATCACAATGCCTAATACGCGTGTAGTAATGCCAATGTAGGCAGTATCACCTTAACACACAACAATGGTCCATTTCGCTCAATTCTTCTTGCGCGATGCATATCTGATACGCACTGCTTTGTAGTGAAGTAATAACACTGAAACAATTGATGATTAAGGCAATTTTAACCTTGCCCTTGTTTCATTTAAACTTTATGTAAGTGTCTATTCTTTGAATGCCTTGTCTTTCTCTTGTAACTAACTACTGCGGCGTTGCCCGATTTAATCTAAACCTATTACTAAAATAAAACAATAAATATTAATAAAACCAGACAAGTGCGAGTCTAAATCGCGCACAAAGGGTTCCGTAAGCAAACAAACTTGTATGTGGATAGAACGTCTATCCCAGGATTCAATACTTGAAGATTTTTGCCAGTCTCAAAAAAAAAAAATTCATGATTCTAGGTCAATGGGAAGTATCCCATAGGTTTTGATATACCTGCGAATTTTGGAAAAATCACGTGTACAAGTTTTAAAGTTTACGTTTGGCAGTAGTACCAAAAAAATTGTAAGTTAGCTGTTAGTGTTTTTTTTACTTACGTAAAGTAGACTAAATAATTGAAATTCTTATGCGGTTTATTTAACATGCCTATTGTACAAGTTATACTTTAACAATACCAAGTAACTCGCACCTCAACTTTCACATAACTATACCTACGTTACTGGTTACGTAAGGATTACTTACACTTAATTTACCCGCTACACATAAAAACTTGCCACAAATTGTTCGACAATGAGTGAAAACTTACATCAACATAATGGTTGTTAATATATAATTGGCACATTACATGGTACAGTGGACGACCACTGTTACTTATTACAAAAGACATAGAGACTACTATTGAAAACATGAAAGAACACATCCATTTATGCGAAAACCGCAAATCTCGATTCACGTTCAAAACTGAACTAATCTGAGATATGTGATTAATAGCCGCTATTTCATGAGTTGAATGCTTATAAGTTTCAAGTCTTAGCTAGTGGACTACGTCTCTCACTTATGGACAAACGAATATCTGCCAGCGCCTTTAACGTGGTAGAAAAATTTGGCGTGAGAACTAGCAATAATCCCAAATGCATAAGCAGTATAAACCTTAGTGTCTTACTCTGCGACTATTCAGAGTCCGACACTACACGGTCAAGGATGTCAGCTTTTGAAGGCAAATCTAAGGACTCTTCGGTAAGATACTTTACTGCGTAATGGCAATAATTATCCCAAACATCGAGACAGGCTGTCTGTATAACTGTATTTTGAGTTAGCTGTATTTTTAGTCACCTTGAAAGTCCCGAGTAACTGAAATACGACTTCAATTTAGGGGTTTCGCCAAAATGAATAAGATTCTACACGCACATGAAATCTATTAGATAGAATAAACATCATGAGATGTTTATGTAGATGTATGACATATATCTGACGCGATAATATTTACGAATAATAAAAACAAGCAAAATTTATATCGCTATCTAATAAATTACTTTTTGCCTACAGATACCGGTTCTATTTACGTTATCTGCGGTGATGTCATACCAAGACAGGACTCCATACTCCCACGATGTATACCCCTCAGCAGCGTCCAAGTCTCAGATTAAATTCGCCGAAGAGAACAATTATGACGATACAGGCCCAGGAGCGAAGAAACGGGAATACGCTTATAACACATACAAAACTTTAGAAGACGCCTTGATAGCATACCTCGATGACCCGGATACGAAATTACCAGAGCACGAAAGAGAAAAAGCTATTCAAAAATTACTTAAATCTACAGTGTTCCCTAAGCCAGGGTTATTTGGGAATTACCCGAAGAGTTTTAATTCACATTCCTTCAAACAGCCGCATCAAGAATTTCACCGTTCTCCTTTCAGTATCCTGGACAGCAAGACTTTTTACGGAACTGGCAGTAAAACTGCGTTTGAAATAGATCACTTCAACGCCAAGCCTGAGAAGCAAGCTGAACCGTTTAAATTTCAGAAGCTTCAGACAGTGAAAGGAAGTCCTTTAAGCCTAGCTCATTATAGCAGAAACTCAGAATTGAGGAGTCCATTCGAGGATTTCAATTCTTTCCCCAAATACTCATATTCGTATGGAGTTCATGTAAGTAATAATTAATATCATAATTTGCTTAGCGAATAACATATTTTTTTGTGATTTCTTTTGGTTGGAGTTAGGACTATGCCTTTCGATTAAAAACGTTTGTAAACTACTTATATTTTTCAATAATACTTTAGTGAACATGCTATGAGTGCATTGCAATTTAGGCTTAGATTTCGTTCAGCATCTTCATTTAAAAAGTTTAAAATTGACGACTTTTATTAACAGTCAGGGGCAGTGCAAAAGCTTTAAAACATTGACATTAAAAACTCTTACAGGCTCTGACAGGTTTATATTCGCATTTTTAATATATAATGGATAAGCCGTTGGCAAGGACTTCCACTTCGTATCTTCAGACTTATCAGGAAATAGTTAAACTTTCGTGACGTTTCGACCAGGTTGCACTACCCCTCGGTACAGGCTGTCACCCACTCAACCAGGCAATTGAAATGTATGTAATCTATTACGTAATCGTGTTAATTTCCGTTAACATAATTATAAAATTAAATAGACTGTTGATAAACAATGAAATTAAAAAAATGCAAGAATCACCCAAATCGACCAATCGACGATCGATAAAGCTCGAACAGTACGAACAAATTATATTGAGTTTTCAATTCAAATGGACACAAAATTGTCGTTGTAAATGTGTTATTACAGACTATCAAAACGGTTACCCTCTAACATTACCATCAGAATGCTGGTTGACGAATTGAAAATTACAAAGCACATTTGTCATTGTCCAAGTAGTTACTTTGAATATACATAATATTACAATATAATATTTGTATATATTTTTTGAATATTGGTCTCGCGGACTTTTGTAAAATTATAACACATGTTGTTTGCAATTGCATATTTAGAATAGAATAATCTTTATTTTACACCAACGACATAATTGCTTAAAATAAATCATAGAGATATTAGAAGGTGGATCCGATACGCAGAGCGAGAGAGAAGGCTGCTAGTGAGTCCCCTTGTGTCCTTGTTTAGTCAACGCATGCGCAGTGCTCCTTTTCTGTGATTTCCTTGAAAATGTCTTAAGTGTGTGTACAGTTTTATGCATATATTTATAGTCACTGTATGATTTAATATACAATGTTTTAAAAAGGAAGTATTTATAATAGAGTACAAATACTGTCTAAGTGATGTAAATAGAAGCATGATGTAAATACAAACATGAAAACGTGAATGCAAATAATATTTGATGAAAATAAATTTTAAACAAACATTTGTAATAGAAATAGAAAAATGGGGCTCGTGGCTAAGTGGTAACCGTGTAGGTTAGCACATTACAAAGTTTAATACTAGCCAGGTCAGTCTAAGATGGGTGACCATTGTTAACACGCGCCTCGGAGAGCACGTTAAACCGTCGGTCCCGAGTGCCATACAAACAACTGTGGCATTAAAAAGTCTGACAACCTGGTCTAACTACAGAACTATCGAAGTTCTGTAAACAACTCCACACATCTCACACACGGCTATCTGATCCCAAACTAGGCAGAGCCCGTACTATGGTACCCAGACTGCTGATAAACATACTTATATAGTTTATAGTTAGTATCGCCAAGTACTTGGGTTTTGGAGGTAAGATGGCACTCACCTCACGTAAGACTGAAAGCCGACCCTAACTTAGTTAGGAAAAGGCGCGGAGACGATGACGATGTCATATGCAGCATTTGAGTTACCTCCGTCATACTTTCCAAGCATTGAGAGGCACCAATTCAATCGACGGCGTTTTTGATCTACCGTCAAATTACGAGGTATCCATCTAATACAAAGCTTTCTGACGCCTAAATGTTCATGTAAGACTTTTTGTACTTGACTCATACCAATGCTGGCATACTAAAGCAGCCCGAATCTGTTGATATGTCGCCCTTCTATCGGCTTCTATGATTAGCCGCACAGCAATCACGTTTTCTTCAGTAGCCGACGTAGAATAACGTCCTTCTCGAGAATCATCAGCGAGTTTGCTTCGACCACGTTTAAACTCATTAAACCAGTTGTAAATAATGGCACGAAATGGGGATTCGTAATGAAATGCCAATCGAGGTCTATTAACATTATTGTTCAGTATGACCGCAACAAAAGTCGTAATAAATCATTGAGCGAAAATTTTCTGTAGTCGAATTCATTTCGATGCACGACAGACACTTTTAAAAATTGCCACCAATTTGTAAAAACGAACGATATATGAAATTTGAAATATACAGATTCCTGAATAGTTTCCAATCCGAAATTAATTTTTTTTTCATCGGCTGCTTTTCTTGCTGGCCTATTCTAAAAACTTTCAGTATAACCCACGTAGATTAAGGATCCTGATCTAATCTATTTTAATCTAATTTCACATAAAACTAAATGAGAACCTTAAAAAACACTCAAACAAAACATTTCATATTGGGAAACTAGAGAACAATTATGTTTGTAGTAAGTGTAGTTCTATTGTTTTAAATTGAGCGTGTGTCCCTAGCCTTATGTTTTGATAACAATACAATGTTTAGTGCGAGTGTATTAGAAAAGAATACAACATTGCATCGGAGTCATAATATAAATTTGACACATGACATGGAAGTTATTGGCTAGCCCGTGTCTGTTATGCCTGGGCCGCACTTAAAACTTAAGTGCCCATATCTTTTGGTCGTGTTGACTTAGAAGCTTGATTTTTTTACAGCTTCAAGGGACCGCAGACTTATGTATTATTAATTTAATAATTTTAACTTGATGCGTCTACGAGTGGGTGAGAAAAAAGGGACAGACAGACAGACAGACAGACAGACGGACGGACTACAAAGTTATCCTATACCTAAGGGTTTCTTTTTTTCCTTTTGAGGAACGTAACCCTAATAAAAACAAACTTCTTAGTCAAGTATTTATTAAACATAAACCATCACATCGAATAATTATTTTTGAAGTTGAGTATTTTATTTTCATTTCACACGAATAAAGTTTTAAATAAAGCGGTTTAACAAATATATAAGTACATTGCTATAAATCATATAGCATAATATGCATATAATGTATTATTTCTTTAATTTAGAAATATACACATTTATGTTAATTTTTACCGTTAAGCAAACATTTTCGGCATTTTTCGTCGCGATGAACATTCGCCGTAGACAAGCAAAATAAGTTTTCTCGCACGAATATCTTCATGATGTGGCCCAAGTATTACAAAAAATACTTTACTCGGCCAGTATAAGTTCACTTTAGTTGATTACAAGAAACAACTAAACAGTCAAAAAAGGAATCGTACGTGTAGTGCGCCACGCCACAGAGTACTTACCCTACGTACCTATATACGATTATGTTCAAAATTGCGTTTTTTTTTTCATATATTTAATTAGCTTCTATTTACATATACTGTTTAGTTTAGTTTCCTGAAATAAGTAAGACTTGAATGTTAGTTAGTTACTTCAGAGTTGGTGTAGAAACGGTCGTCTGGCAATTTTTAAAGGAAAATTATAGATATTAATGAAAACTGTAACACTACTACAAAGTATCTGTCTAGTGTAGTATTACATGCATTAAAAAAATTAAAAGGGGATGTTTTTTTTTGACGTCTTATGACATAATCCTTCGTACGTAGGAACCGTCGAGAGGTTGCATACAGTAAAGTTGTGGTGGTAATATCGAGCAGCCGATTCTTGCGCCTCCATTGAGATAAAAGAAAGTTGCGAGCACGAAACTGGTCCTCACCGCCACGTGTGTTACGACACTGGCCTTGTTTCTCTGGTTGTAGTGTGATATTGACTCTGTCGATCGGATTATATGTAACTTATTTAGACAGCGTGAGGACATGTTGTGTGTACAGGAGATTTTTGTTTACAAAAGATACTTCAAGGGTTTCTTGAAGTGTCTTCTATAAACCAACTGTACGAGTCTAGAACGTATTTTAATAGCACTATATGCGCGTATTTTTGCTAGGAACCGCTAGCGACCGGCTACGACTTCACAGGGATGGGTACAGTGGGCTCTGGTTATAACATTGAAATTATAGTGTGACGAAATTGAGTATTAAGGAGGGTCTGTTGAAACTGCTGTAGCGTCGTGAATTCAACAGTATTTGTGTTAATTGTGGCCGTAGAATTTCCTTTGTTATAGTCCTACAGGATATAATACTTGTTAAACAGTATTCCGTCTTTCTATCTGATAGTAAGTGGCTTAAAAACCGTTAATTTACGGTTCTCGGGCCACTTACTTATCCTCTATACAAAATCCTCTATACATATTTGTGATTGTACACGATTTGACGTCACCGGTGTGGAGCTGTAAATACCTAGCCTAAAAATAAATTAAATTATATTATGTTGAAACTCTTTTAACCGCCTAGAAGTAACTATCATCTTATCTGTGGCCTAGGTACTATCAGGTTAGTTTAATGAAAAAATATGGACCGCTGCACTAAGACAATGAAAAGTGTGATTTGAATCACATCGATACATGATTCAAATCGCACTTTTCATTGTCTTAGTGCAGTAGTCCATATTTTTTTAGGCGCGGGCTTTCGATGTAACGCACTATTCAACCACGAGGACCTTGGGTAAAAGTCACTATAACATATGACGTCGACGTCAAATCAGACTCTTTATACCGTAAAAACGAATACAAATGCTTTTAGTCAATTATGAATGTAAATACAGACACATTACATCCTGTTTTAAAATTGAACTGGTACTTTCTACCTTGGAGGCTTTAAGTCTGTGCATTCCGTTACTCTTCCTTACAAACGGAGAGGATTGATAATAATTATAACTTTATGCAACGTTAGATAGCTTGATATCATTGTTTTTAAACTTTCGCGACTTTGATACATATTAGATGTGTAACTCAGGCCTTAATCGCGATAATATTTAAAAGGTACAATACCTCTTGGTTACCCGACATTCGACGTATCGAATTTTGGCGATGAAGTCCTGAGTTACACATCTAATAAGCTTGATATCGATTTATTTCTAGGAATACAGCTATAGGGGTCAATAGGGAAACTAACACTTTAAATAACCATATTTCAACACTAATTTCAACGACATTTTAAGCTTAGATGTGCAGTGTTATGCAAATTCCAAAGTAATATAGCAAACCTAGGTGATTTGTAAATAGGTTTAGATAACTTCACTTTGAACATAATTCTTGTCAGAGGGCTCGGCCCTCCCGACAACAGCCAGTTCGAGTCACAGGTATGGGACACTGCCTGCTCGAGGTAGCTTACACTCCCTATATAAGATCCATCCATATATAAGAAATATCTCTTTCCCCTTCTTACGAAACTTTCCCTTTCAATATATTCCCAACTGTCGCATCTTTCATTCCCAAAGTTCCCGGTTGACGGCAATAGGCTTGCCCCCTATCATGTCAGTGGTAGTGATAGTTGGCAAAATGTGGATGTTTAATACACCTGCCTATCCCTTCGGGGACACAGGTGTGTGCGAAGCAGATATCTTTAGAAGTTCTGTTATAAACATCCTTTTTGCATCTCGCTTACGAAGTAGCAACGGGCACGTGTAGCGATGAAATAGCACGTATTGTTTCCACGCTCTTCGGCCAGAAAGTTTTAGTGGTGCCTGACTCGCACTGTAAAAATTTTACTCGTTAATGGTTAATGTCAAGTTCAAGTGTCCGCATTGTAACTATTGTAAGACATTGAAACACAATGGAACCCACACAGACATATCGCTTGCAGAAGACATTGTTATATTATAACGTAATCATTTGAGTATTTGACAGGGCATACATAATATATGGGTCATATAATAGTCGTGACATAGGATTGAGGTCGTGTGAAATATAAGTTAGATTTTTTAATTATTTTTATTAGATAATTATTGTTTATTGTACTACAACGTGCTATTTACTACATGTGTGTTATGTATTACTTATATAACGCGGTTATATCCTACAACAAATCTTGCTGTTTATTAAAATCTCTTTAAATCTTCAATACGTTGATTTTTCTTTTATTATATTTCTTTGTATTATTTTTTTATTACGTAGGTTATTACTTTATTTGTTACATAACATGGTACATAGTAGTACCTACATAATATGTCATGTTTTATTATAAAACTGTACTAAATTTAATGTGGTATTAGTTTGATTAATTGCTTGTTATTTATCTAATTTAATAGTTTAAATACTATAATTAATTCTCATAGGAAATTTGTAATGTAAAGTATTCATGCGTGACACACTTCGCCTAGTAGGAATAGGATGCTTAGTAAAAGTTGACGTAACAGGTTATTTTTCTATACGATTCTATTCTAACTCAATTATTCGATCAAATCATGTCGGTAAAAACAAAAGACACCGCTTCTTATTACTGTATTTTGCTATGCCAAAAAATACCTACAAAGGAATTCTTGACCGAAATTGTATTTTTTTTTTGTTATAAACTGTAACTGTTAATGCCTTAACACACATTCGATATACAAATATTTAAAGATTAGCAAGTATTATAATTATAAAAGACTGCTTCAAAAACATTGGTTTAGTACTTACATAATAACAGTTCTGTTTTCGCGACTTTACACTCGATTGTCGTGAGCGAGTCGAGGTTAATCACGCCGAAAGTTACGCAGTATTTCAAGTCGGTTAAAGAATGTGGATTTTTACAAAACTGAGCACATGACATGATTTTATCGAGCCATCATTGCCACGTTGGATAACAAAACATACATGTTTGCGCAATTTTATTGTTTCAATGTTAGTTATTTACGGTGGTACTCGTAAATCAGATGAACGATAAGAGTAATTAGACTGTAGAAATGAAAGAAAGATGGGATTTATATTTGGTAACCCTAAAGAATGTAACGTTACGTGTTTAATTGTTGTTTCATTAAATTTATCTTCACGTTATTCCATGTACGTGTCAGCCCCAACTACATTATAAGAACGCTAGCTGACATGTGGGACTTTCCGATCTTGGGTCATCTTGGGGCGATGAATATACTCGTATCTGCCAAAGGTATATACTCACTACCTTACCCAGCTTTAGTAAAGTTAGGTAGAAATATACTAACACATATTATGATTCTGAAATAAATTTATTAATATTATGATAATAATCAAAGTAACTTTAATCTCAGAATAACTATGTCTTTTTTTTTGTCTCACCGAGTTTTTTTAGTTTAGTCAGTTATAGCAAGCATGTTTATATGAAACTAGTAACCCGTCCCGGCTACGCACGAGTAGCAGACCATATATATATGATGATTGTTGAAGATTTCGGAAGAAATTATCTTCCGAAATCTTCTACAATTATCGTCATATTTCAGCTATTTTACACAAAACCTTAGTAAAATTTTACACCTAAACCTTTCTTACGAACCACTTCGTCTATTTGTGTAAACCGCATTAAATTCTGTAGTGTAGTTTAATATCTAATCGCACAGAGGTACACACGACGGGAAGCGACTGTTTTGTACCATGCAGATATGTAGAAATAATACATGGCTAACTGTAGGTATTGTATAATATGCATAAAAATGTGCATAATATATGTGTTCATAGTGTGACTGGCATTATGTTCATTAGCGGACGTCTTACTTTGACCGAGGTAGGCATGGAAAACAGAACACCATTTACTTCTATCCTCATACCTCGTGACCTGCCTCATGAGCCAGGAGGCTTACACACATTGAACAAGGCTTAAAGAGGTTTTTAAGCCTTGTTAAATGTCAAATACGGTTTCATGATCACGCAAATTTTCATCATATTAATTTGAAATTCTGCTCAAATTACTTTACAGTGACACATGCTATAAGTGGGTTCCAATAAATATAATCTGTCGATGTCCAATACAATTTGTTGAACATTTTAATGGGCTAGTAATAGTATGATTATAAGCTGTACACGATCCGTTATTGCCCGCTGTTAGCCTGCGGCTGTGGTGGTTTTGTCCATGAAACCAATAGTAGTAACTCGTTGCACAACGTGTGTAATTAATAGAAAATTTCCTTGAGATAGTTATCGAAGTGTGTGTTTGCAGAAGCACATCATTATTTCAATAAATTAGAATGGTAAGTATGTGTCTAATAATTTGTTTTAGTTTTGAAACTAGTGCGACATGGTCACAATTATAAACCCACCGCGACGTTAAAAAAGGAGTACTTCAACTATGTTTTTTGTTTGAGTATGTTACGCGATATCTTCGCAGTTTCAGCAGATTTTAATTGTTCTTTTTTATTGGATGGGTTACTCCTGTAAATATTTGAGCTTGATACAGAGGCATTGAAGTCCGTTTGTGCATTAATTCAATATTGTTTTGATTGTTGTAATATTGTCCCTTTTATAATAATAATAGTAATAACTTGACACATCTCACACATGGCTATGTCATCCCAAACTAGGCAGAACCTACTGATGAAGTACCTAGTAACCAGACTGATGATAAACATACTTATATATTTCTAAATACATACATATATTATAGATAAATTACACCCAAACACAAAACAAATGATCATACTTATCACATAATTATTTGTCCCGGGTGGGAATAGAACCCACGACCTCTGGCACAGCAGTCAGGATCACTAACCACTAGACTTGACTAGACCAACAGGCTAATCTATGACGTAGATATCTAATCATAAATAAATTTATAGATTTCAGATAAAGATTCAAGTAATAGGTAGATAATAATATATACCTATCATTAGGTAAAATTTAAAAAAAAAACCAATGTAACCAAAAAACATACTGAAATTCTAAAGTATATAGGTACCTTTTGGTGTTACTTTGAACCATTAAAACATGAATGAAAAATTACATAGATACATACATTCACGGCTGTATCACCGAAGAGGTAGGCAGAGGCGTATTAAACATCCACATTTTGCCAACTATCGTTTAGACCCACTCACATAATAGGGGGCAAGCCTATTCCCGCTATTTAGGAAATTGAGATGGAAAACTTGGGAGTAGATATATTGAAAGGGAAAAACAAATTGAATTAACCTATTAACGTCGAAAAAAAACGTCTAACAGTGTCATACAGAGTAAAAAAGTTATTAGGTATATACTTCATGTGTTATATGTTATATCACAATCACTTTAAACTCAAGACTTACGATGCGGAAATTAAGTTCTACGTTTTTGTATGTTTTCTTTGTACTGGCAACTTCAAACGTTTCGTAGTGTTCGTCCCTCTAATTTTAGTTTTCATTTGATATTCTAGTATGGTAACTTTCTTTAGGACATTCTGAGGCACTTTCTCTAAGTTGTGAATAAAATTGTAACACATCAACATCGTTGATGGAAATAAAGCTATAAGATTTGATAACTTTATAACATTAAACCTTTCACCATTTGATTACCATATTAAATTTCGTCGTCGTCGTAGAAAAACGACGGATTTGATTTTTAATAACTTTACAGGAGAGCACCTTAAAGGTTTCAAATGATGTACCTATTACGTAATATTTTGAAAAAGGCTGTTTCTTTTAATAAAATCTGAAATTGTTACTGTGTGTATGAGCTTTGAAAATATTTATTTTATGTTAAAATATAATGTTTTCAGTAGGCTTATGTCAAAAACAAAAAATCGACAAAAAATCAAATCCACCGATTTTCTGCGACTGCGACAATTTATTCTTGGAAACTTATTTTTGTATAGATACTGATGGAAAAGTAAGTTCCTAGTGATGATTTTTTTTTAATAATTAATTCCTTTTAGATATTAGAACTCTTAACTGTATGTAGTTAAGAGTTCTAATATCTAAAAAGAATTACTTCTTGTTTTACCTGTGGAAGCCCCCTCGGGTACCACCGAGGTACTATGGCGAGGGGCTCAGGTAAGCTAGGAAGGTACTCCCTGGATCCCCGACAGACTTAACTACCTGCCCACAAAATAGGTAGACTCGCAGTCGTAAGTGGGAGCTGTATCCCCCTTCAGTTTAGAAAGACGCGCGAGGAACACGTAGCCTATTTTCTTCTGTTTTAGGGCCGGATGACCATTCCCGACGCCTTAAAGCCAGCGCTTATGGAGGCCGTAGATCATTAGGTGCCCTACAGCGCCTGGTGTCCTCTTCGGGACAGAAGAGTGCTAGTCCACTCACGTTCCCTTTCCGCTGCCTCTTTGGCGTACAAAATGAGGTGGCGAGTTCCACGCGCTCTCGCTCCGTACCATAGCTAGCACCGAGCAACGCTTCCCACAACTATAGGTGTCTCGAGGTCAGTGATAGCACGCAGGCGTTGGCTGCCTGCCTATGCGCCTGTCAGTCGCCTGGTCGCTCAAGTCAGTCTTCCCACTCAGCCATGAGAACCTGGTGGACCTGGGACCTTCGGGCTTTATTATCACCAGGCCAAAGCCTCAGCCCACGGTCAAGCGTCTTCTTGCACCAATAGTATGAAGAGAACACAAGGGCTTTCGCTTCCAAGTCCCACGGCGGAGTGCCGGCTAAGAGACTTGCAGCTTCAAAAGAGATTGTGCGATACCCTCTTATGACCCTAACGGCTATCGATTGTTTCGGGCGTCGAAAGAACGCAACATTAGTGGTCCGTCAGAGTCAGTGCCCAAACTGGAGCCTCATACAAGTCCATGGACCTCTACGTAGAGTCTCCTGCAAGAGGTGTCGGGACCCATAAGTTTAGGAGCCATACTTCGGAAGTCCAATCGGATCTCGGCCGTGGCCTTAACTGATTGCTTAGCGGTGCGTATTGCCTCTTGCTGTCACGGTGACGCCATTGAGGAACATACCGCGCAGCACCCAGTCGTAACCGATGTTCCAAAGGACATCTCTCGCCGTCCGTGTACTACGCTACTTTCTATCTACTTTCAAGGATAAAATGATAAAAAATAATTAATAGACATACAGGAACAATTTAATGACAGCAAATGTTCAGTAATTTTTTTTACTGTAGAAAAAAACAACATTCCATTTTTTAACCTTCCGCATTGTCGGTTAAAACGTGGCTTTAAAAATGTTCTTACGGACTTTTTAGTTTTATTTTTCGGGGACATAACACAGCTCTCTAAGACTGTTTAGTCTTAGAGACCTAGCTTGTACTATGGGTTCTGGAATTCGGGTAGCATACTAATGCAAGTTGGCGCCAAACCTATCACCTTAAATTGTACCAAATATAGTACATGCCATTCGTAAATGTTTAACACATTGCAGAGCACGTTAAGCTGTCGGTCCCGGTTGCCATACGAACATCTGTGGCATTCGCTACGGGTAGTTGGAACCCTAAAAAAAAGTCCGATAACCTGGAAACTACAGAACTTTGAACTTTTGAAAAAGGAACACTTCATAAACCACTGAAAGGGCACAACTCTAGCACGCAGTTACAATAAGAATTAAAAAAAAAATATCCGTTTACAAGTTATGACCGTTTGAATTTCCAGGTATTTTTAACTCTGTTTCTCATAAAATCAGTAGTCCATTGAAATGTTACATTTTTTAGGCCTTACCTTGCGTTTTTTAGAGGACGCAATTTTATTTTTTTGATGTGTAGGGGGGGTAAGTGTAAAGCTAAAATCAAGTTTGTGGGGTCGCCACCCTTGTCCCACGGCCGCCATCTTGAAAATAGGGGTTGAAACGGTTTTTACGATATATCTCTTAAACTATTTATCTGATAAAAAAAATTTGGTAACGTTTTTTGTTGCAAATTAAATTCTCTATAACTTTGGTTCAGTAACTTTTTGTCGTAGAACTATAAATAAAAAGTTATAAGTGAAAATGTTCAGAAATTCGAGAAAAAAATTTATATTTTTTGATATAACTTTTTTTTTTATCATTTTACGAAAAAACGATATCAGACCATTTTTGTAGATCGTTTTTTAAGGAACAACTTTTATTAGCAACATTTTTTCATTAAGTCAATAGCTAAGGTTTTACAGCGCTCCGAAGTGAGTACTATTTTTCAGTACTCTTTAACTATACATATTTTATACGTGGGTACTAATAATGTGTCATCAGTTATTTATTTATTTTTTTATTTTGTTATTATAATTCTTTTAATTAGCCTTCACAGTTCTTATTTTATTTTCACCTAAAGGGTTTTTACAAATAAAACAATCACTCATGATGGAATAATAGAAAAAGCACGATTAAAAAGTCTAAATGCTAATAAAAAAAGAATAGTTTTCACTGCAGTTAAAATCGAGTCTAAAATCATTCGAAATTGTCTTCACAATTAAAAACAGAATAAAATACATCCACACAAAAATGGTCTGATATCGTTTTATCGTAAAATGATAAAAAAAAAGTTATATCAAAAAATATAATTTTTTTCTCGAATTTCTGAACATTTTCACTTATAACTTTTTTATTTATAGTTCTACGTCAAAAAGATACTGGACCAAAGTTATAGAGAATTTAATTTGCAACATAAAACGTTAACAAATTTTTTTTATCAGATAAATAGTTTAAGAGATATATCGTAAAAACCGTTTCAACCCCTATTTTCAATATGGCGGCCGTGGGACAAGGGTGGCGACCCCACAAACTTGATTTTAGCTTTACACTTACCCCCCCTACACATCAAAAAAATAAAATTGCGTCCTCTAAGAAACGCAACCCCAAATGTAACTTTTCAATGGACTACAGGTTTAACGTGTAAAGGTAAAGATTTTAAATCGTACAATTTTTTTTATTTTGGAACTATTTACTCAGTTTTTGAGAAAGCCATGAAAAGTAACTTAAAAAAAAACTTCAAGTTGGTTTTTATGGATTTTCTTAGTAAAGGAATGAAAAATTCCAAAAGAACAAAATATGTACCTACGTAATATATCAGTGCATGGCCTTCGTTACTAGTAATTTTTAGATAGTTTAAAAAATATCTGATGGAAAAGTTTTGACCTACTGGACCTACTTATCAATGATAAAATGAAAAAAAAAGGAACAACACCAATAATTATATTTAAAAAATAATTGCGTTATACTACTTTTACTACCTACTTCCGTATCATAATTATAAAGTCTAAACAAATTCGCACACAATCCATTACTTCTCTACAAGCACTGTTAAAAATCGTGGCTTCATACATAGCTTTTAATGTAATGATCCTCATCGGAATGTAAGCGGCAAACCTACGCTATGGCAGGAAATAAAGCGAAGGTGTGGTCGTTGCGTAATAGGTGTATACTGGGTTGTTGTACATCGAATTATTTTTATATTTTATTTTTGTTGTGTTTCTTCCGCAAGTGAGGTCGACAGAGCTACTTGGAGAAATAGGGCCTCCCTAAGGGGCTGTAAGTCTAACAACGCATCAGTGGCACCCCTTCAGTCCATGTAAACTACTGCGCATCACTTGCAAAATATACTTGTTTACCACATCAAAATCATTATGCATTAGAAAGTCATTTTTTCGCTGTGTTAACAACAGCAATAATAAAGTAAAAAGTTAAATAATAACATAGTTTAGTAACTGATTTAAAGATATACTTACAAACCATCTATCATTATTATTTATAGTATGAATCACAAATAGTATCAATACAGTAATATCATACTTACTAACAGGATACTATTTCCTTGTTATAATGCGGTTATAATGCGGTATTTAAATTAATTTTATATGCACACACCTATTGAAAGGCCACGATAAAAACTAATTATCGAAACTAAAAAAAACAATAAGGAACTTGATAACGTTAACTATTCACTAGCGTCCGTAACACGACGTTTAACAGTCGGGTATATGCTCATGCGTACACATGACAACCTTGTACTTGTCCGTCAAACACCCTCCCATGAGAAACTAAACTTTATAGTCATCTTATTAGGGCATAGTCTTCCTTGTGTCGACCGAAGACCTTCAGCAAGGAAATGATTGCGATTTTTACGCATGCTAAAATTAGGACAATTTGAAATGGTTTTTATAACAATTATATTTAATAGGTAACATTGGGTTTAACGGTTTGAAATTATGTAAATTAATATAAGTAAATACATTTGTAGTATGCAATGATTTTATCCTTTCGCGTAATTGTACCGCAAAATAAGTAGGTAATGGTATTATTTGATTTGAGTTGAGTTTCATATTTTACCATAAAAACGGTTCAATTGAGAACCTTCTTTTTTGAAGTCGGTAATAAAACTAAATGCCGTATGTAATTAACTAATTGGGAACGTTTCTATCCTACCCTACCCTAGAATAGACTCATACTTATAACCTTCCGACTAATATTATAACCGTGAAAGTTTGTGAGGATGTATGGATGTATGGATGTTTGTTGCTCTTGCACGCAAAAACTACTGAACCGATTGCGATGAAACTTGGTATGTAGATAGCTGGATACCTGGATTAACAGGTGGTACTTTTTATCTCGATATTCAGACGGCATCGTAACTTACGCGGGTGAAACCGCGGGGATATTACAAAGATTTACATTTTATCGCAGTAGATACTAAAACAATAAACAAAAACTCTGTTTCAAAAGACCTCGTAATAACATTTTCTTCACATTCATTTTAATAAATAATACTTGTACAAAGCTATTATTTTTATATGCGATTTTCGATCGTCATAAACTACCAAACTTTCACTATCTATATTTTTACTTGAATAAAGTTCAAGTAAAAAGATAAACAGTTTGATAGACCACGTTAGTATAAGTATTATGCGATTAAAATTCAATAGGAATAAGAAATAATAAGTACTTCGGACAGTCTCGCTGACACGTTAGAAACGTGTCAGCGAGACTGTCCGAAGTTAAAATTGTCCTAGATGTGTAATCCTCCAATTAAGGAGGTAAAGTTTAAAAGCAGGGCTGCCAGTTTGTATAATTGGATACAACATTCGTATAATTCGGTTATCTTATGTATCCTGTTTGTATAGTAAGATAAATTGTGGTTTTGGATGGGGCTTCATCACCAAATGCAGAAATCATCCGGTCAACACACTGTTTTTGCGTTAAACCACTTCGAAAGTCATAATAAATCATCGCTCTTGAATTTTCTCGAGTCAATTCCATTTTCTCAACGACTAAACAAGTTTGACAAAACCTTGTGATAAGACCGAAAATCTTTTTTTAAATAAATAAATTGTATTCGATTTTTAAAACCAAGGAGTTTTTAATTAAAAAGATTTTAATATGATAGAAACAGTGAAAATATTCCATTCCCGATAGTTTTAGTGCAGCCTATGCAGTTGTACAACACTGATTTTGTGACTGATTACGTGATTTTGTATAAGTTCTGAGACTCGGCGGTATATCTACGAAAAGTTGTCCTTACTGGCAGCCCTGTTTAAAAGTTCTTGTTTTATAGATAGATAGGTAAATATTTTGTTGTACTCCAAGATAGCAGTGGTTGTCAAAATGGTTATTTATTACATATAAGATAAGTCGCATTTCAAAATTAAAACTACTGCATTCCATCGTTCCGATTGTCCTGTCGTATATCCAGCTATTGAAAAGCTGTGGAATAGTAATTAATATTTGTGTCCATACTACAAAAATATAAATGCAAATGTGAGTTTGTTTGTTTGTTATACTTATTTGCCTTAACTACTACTACTAATGTTACGGAGGGATAAAAAAACCTTTAGGCAGTTGTCAATCTAAATTTATTGACAAAATTATACCTTTTATTTATGGTATAGGGGGCAAACGAGCAGACGGGTCACCTGATGGTAAATGACTACCGCCGCCCATGGGCACCTGTAACTCAAGAGTCACAAGTGCGTTGCCGCCCTTTAAGGTGGGAATACAGGAAGAGGGGAGAGGGGGGAAGAGCGGGAAAACGGGAGAGGGGGATTAGACGGGAGGAGAGGGGAAGGACGGGAATAGGGGAGAGGGAAGGGTTAGGGCCTCCGGTAACCTCTTTCACGCGGCGAAAAACAATGCAAGCATTGTTTCAGTGCCGATTTTCTGTGAGGCCGTGGTATCGAGCAGAGTCGAGCCGGCACATACGTGCCGAAGCATGGCTCTCCCACGTAAATACCTACATTAATGCAAGAAAAGCCTCGTGCAAGACCTAGTCAATCATAATTGGCATTCAGTGCATTCTTTCGTCCCTGTATAGCTGTACTACGACTTAATAACACTTTGGTTAATATCGATAACAATCTTAATTAGAAATAGATTTGCATAAATATTGTAACAAGGTGAATGTTAAGAATCGGATTAAAATGCTAATGACTGAATTTATATTGTTGAACTCACAATCCACCAATGGCGACGCAGCAAAGAAACTAATCAGCGCGGTAGAATGTTGTTCTGGTCAAGCACATAACCTGTATCACACTTTACATACCCACGAAGTGTATAGTCCACGAGCCAGGTACAAAATTCGTCGATTATTTCCTCTCAGGCGATAAATCATAAAATATATACAAGCATACGGCCCGCCTGATGGTAAGCGGTTACCGTAGCCTATGAATGCTTGCAATTCCAGAGTACTCGCATGCGACTTGACGACCCTTTAAAAACGTATTCACTCCTTTCTTGAAGAACCCCTTACTGTAGACCCTCGGGAAAACTTTGACAGGGAGTTCATTCCACAGCCGGAGCGTCCGTGGGAGGAAAGTAATGAGCCCGAACATTTAGGTTTCAACGTGTGAGGATAAATGCCCTGCCGGTGTCGAGCGGTGCGGTGGTAGAATGCGGCCGTGAGCATCATGTCAAATAGTTCCTCAGAGCATAACCCATTATACAAGCGGTAGAACACACACAAGGAGACAAAGATAATTTTATTGTAATGTTTCGATTAAATAAATATTGTTCATAGTATTATAGATACTTAAAACTTATAAAAATAGGAATAAACAAATGAAGAATTTTTTTGTATTAGTTTTAAAAAGACAACTCTCGTGTAGGAATATTCCTGTGTCCTGGGCTACACAAACTTTCAAACAACGGGCACAAAAAACAACCAGACTCTTGACAACTATTTGTGAATCACACAATTTTTTAAACCAATGTCTTTAATTATTTTGATTGTTGAATTGAACTCAAGACGGAGGTTTAAAACATTCTGGTTTTCAACAAATACAATACCATCGATATATAAACGACCAAAACAAATCGCAAATATCAAAATATATAGAGTTAAATATCTTCCTCAATCAAACACAACCTTCGCATTACTGTTGCTTGGTGTGCGAACATTTTACAACAAAACAATTATTATGAAGTTCAAATTCGTGACAGACAAGTAACATTAACGAGAAGTTATTTATATATTATATTATCTAGATGATACCGTGTTTATCTCGCCATTGTTTTACAATTGGAAATCATAGTGCCAATTAGCTTAATTTGGTTTTATAGTTGAAGTTATTTTAGAAATTCTAGAAAAAATATTTATAATATATCGATGGAACAACTACACATAATAGTTATAAAATTATTAAGATAAAAGAAATTAATTATTATGCAATTTGTTTTTAAGTTATCAAAGTGTACTTTTCGGTAGTTTTGTTAACATCTATAAGTGTTTATTTACATTTTTTTTTATTTGGCTTAAGCTTTAAAGATCTGTATTTGGAGCTTGCAGGTGTTATCTCATCGGAGTCTACGATAAAAGTCATGTAGACCCTCAAGTAGGAGGTTTTTAATTTCTTCTAATTTTCTCACTTCCTGGTTTTCAAAAAACCCCATGCTGTATGTCTATTGGAAAGCATGTCCGGTGATCATTACGCAAAATAAGAATTTCGTTAACGTCGCGGCTTCGGTACTGTACCGGGTAAGGATCGAACCCCCAACCTTTTGATCCTTTTCCGATACTTACTTTAACAGTTACACTACCGCCACTGTCTAAACATGAGTAGGTCGACGTTATGCCTATTATATTATAAGTAGAGATCGCCTGGTAGTGGAATTTTGACCCATATTCATTAAGTTTTTTTTTTTAGTTCATTTTATTCGCCAGTATAACTTGACTGTCATTGTTTAGACTTCCGGTACCATGACAGGTCAACATAACTGGACGCGTATACCTTGGTGGGGCCTTTTTGTAATTTTTAAAGTTGGAACATTTATTATTTAAAAATTTTACCTTTCTGTACTTCTTTAAGGGTTCGAAATTTCACGTTTCTCAATTCGCGAAACTTTCTTGAATCCTCCAACAATCCTGCTCTCCCATTAATATTATAAATACCTTATTAATATTCAGTTTTTCTATCTTCCAGGACAAATCTACTGGGGATCTGAAGCATGCTGCAGAGAACAGGGAAGGAGATACGGTCCGGGGCTTCTACAGTTTCATCGACGCCAATGGGGAACATCACACCGTACATTATTCTGATAACGGGAAGGGGTTTAGGGCAACTGTGGGCAAATTGCCAGTAACACACTAAACTAGTTAGGCCTAGTTAGGTTTAATGGTGGGCCTTACTTATATGAAGCAAGTGAAACTTGGCTATACGACTTGTGTCATACAAATGTAACACACAACACACACACAGACAAGCTTGTTACAATTATCTTTGATCACAACAGATGCACTGAATTATAGATTAATATACTCAAACAATTTTGGTTTAAGGGCGTTTAAACACGTTTTTTTGTGTATTTTAAATGAGAATAATTAATATTGTCATTTTTATACATTATACGTATTATATGTACGTTTTTGGAACTATGTTGAAATTCACACTACACAACACATCGACAATAAAACCAGTAATATTGTGTTATATTAAATTGAGCCTCATATAGGTTTTTTAGAAAATATATATATTAGGCAAAACTTTATTTTTTAACTTGTGAGTTTGTGGGCTATGACGATTTTATATTACTCTACACATATAGTCATTATTTTGTTATATTAGAAAAAATTATTAAATAAAAGAATAAAAACTTAGGAGAGTGAAATTTGTACTTATGTGTGTATTTCATAAATGATACATGATTTGTTTTTGCAAATAGATCTTTTCGACACTCTTACACGTCGATTTGATCTTAAGTTAGATGGTGCCGGCATTTCCTGTGACTAGCCTTGAGAAGAAATGCCGAAACAAACTCAAGGATCCAAGTAGGCGTCCAGGGTAGTCGTTATGCGAAAGAACCATTTCAGTGTTGAGCTGACCAGGCACGACACCCAATAGACTAGATAAATCTCTATAACTGCAGTTCGACATTTGGGAAGGCTAATGAAATACTCAAAAATGCCAGACTGTTGTGAAATTTAAGCTAGAAAATTACACTTTCCTTCTCAAACATAATTACTATAATAATATATACAAATAACTTTACTAGTTTCGAGTTTCGGACCCCCCAACCCCTCTTCAATCAAGTGAACCTGTGCCGACTTTTTTTTGTTTTGACTGCGGAGGAGGGTGGGGGCGGTGGGGGTTTGTGAGTTTGGGAGTGTGTATTTCTTATGATACAGGTTGCATTAAAGTTTTTCATCACTAACTAGTTTTGATTGCGTTATATGAGAAGGTTTTTAGGAAATGTATAGACTGCTGTGTGAGAAGGCTAGAAACGATTTTCTAAATATTAAATGGTGAAAATTATCAAAATAATAAACCTCTTTCAATAAAATAACCACCTTTTTGGACGTAAGTTATTCCACAAGCGATTATAATCCCTATAGAAACAATTTCGGTGTGAAAATAGGCCCCGTGTATATAATTTTTACAAGGGTGTATTTCTAGACTGAAGTCCAAATATTGGGTATGTTTAACAAGTTTCAAACAAAATATTTAGGTGTATTTAATTACTTATGGACGAAATTCCACCACCGGGCGATCTCTATATAAATACCTACGTACCGATAATAAGCGCCTTCATTCCCGGCAGTCTATTTCGTTGTATTGTACATAATATATCCGTGTATATATTCTACTTTGTGTACCTCTTTTTTAGCAAATGATTTTTATTTAAATATAAATAAACTAATTTAAATAACTTTTGTTTTATTTTATATATTTCATTGCATAGTATATATAGAAAACTTCTTAGACGTTAATTACTACTTTTACAACAGAGCCATCAACAAAGCGTCCATCACAGAGAAAAATTATATATCTGTATGTCGTTGACAGCCCGCCAACCTTACCGCTAAAAAGACGTTCGGAAATTGCTAATCTCCGAACGCCACATACCTATGCGAGGCTGGTCCATGGTTGCTTCAAGTATTCAGCACGGATTAGTGGCTTGTTTATCAACAACAAAACAATACAAGTATAAACAAAGACGAACGAATATTGTTTAGCAGTCATCAGAGATACAATCATATTTTCATGGACATGTTTAATAAAAAGATAAATGAATTTTGTAGCATGCCATAATTATTATGAAACTAGAAAGATTGATGATACCTACTCCGTTAAATGCACAAAGACAAAGTCACTGAACGATCTTGAATTTGTAATTGAGTAATAAAAATAAATTTAAAATAACAGATTTTTCAATTAATTTATGGGGTTTAAAAGTTGCCGTAGTAATTTTTTCAAAAGGTTTCTTTTTGAGACATAGACTTTTTCACATAAAAGAACAATATGTTAATTGCTTAATATACAAAATTTGTACAGTCGATTACCAGTAGGTTAAAAATATAAATTGAGTCTGTCTCAGATACAAATTTTGACAATTTAACCAAAAATTATGTAAAATCGGACAAAAAAACCTTTTGTAAATCTTTGCTGGACATACATTTGTAGAGAAAACAATAATCTATTTCTAAAAATTGTGCCATTGTATATTGTGGAAGGTTTTCTAAAAAATGACGCGGCACTGAGCATAAGTGCGTAATGTGTACTATATGTGTGTGTACATATTTTTTTATAAATTAATAGGTTCTTATTACTTCAAAATTAATTACAACACACTTTGTAATCAAATCAACAGCATAAAGGGAATGTACCCTTAAGTGATATGGCAAGAACAATGAATTGGAAATGGAATCATAAGATACCGCGTTTGATTCTCGGATCATTCACTTAATAATTAGAGTGCCTTATTTATCAATAATTACATACTACTAAATATCATTTTACTTACAAACTTAACACAACTTACTGTAATGTAAAGTTCAAAAGTAAGGTTATTTTATAGAAGAACAAGAAAGTTTATAATTATAATAAATACGACTTATTTATTAGAACGAAGTGCCTTATCGCACATTACACCTCAGACGCTCGGCAGATCGGGGCTAGACGGAAAAAAGTGTTAGCGCAACGAAAAATGCTGAACGTGAGTTGATTTATTTTATTTACGCCATCTGTTAATTCTGCGCGATACTACTCTAATTTAATGTTAGTTGTATACTAATTATCCATATATTAGTTCGGGCAACTTTCACAGATGGCGCAATTTTAATTTCAAGTTATAATTTATTCAATCTACTAAATATGGGTGTCCTAAAAACACCTCACGCCTTCCTTTTACCATTATTTGCACGAAGTCGAGGGCATAGCTAGTAGATTTATAAATATCATCAGTCATCACGGTTGGCGGTAACAAAAGCAACTAAAAACCTGTCGCCTGATAAAGAACACATAGCAATTCATCAGATTACATTCGATGTGGTTGAACGTCTACGCCAGATATGTAACGCCTGTGATAATATAATAGCATCTGTCCACTGAGCAAGAGAGCGACTCGCAACTACAGCATTGGTTAGCGAAGATGAAAATAATTTGGAGATTTTTAAACCGATTTTACCCAAATTTAAAAATGTGTTTAAATTTTTATAAGTTTATAACCTATATTTAGTAATAAATGATTATTCTACTAATATTATAAACGTGAAAGTTTGTGAGGATGTATGGATGTATGTATGGATGGATGTTTGTTACTCTTTCACGCCAAAACTACTGAACCGATTGCGATGAAACTTGGTATGTAGATATCTGGAGACCTGAATAAACATATAGGCTTTTTATCTCGATATTCCCACGCGATCGGGACTTACGCGGGTAAAACCGCGGGGCGCTGCTAGTTTATTATAAAGCTCTCACTACATTAAAATAATTACACCATTATTTCTGTACAGTTATCAAAAAATATTGAGAATGCAAAGGAAACATTCTATCAATAAACTAATCAATTTTTATTGTTAATGGCGAATACAAGCAAGGTAAAAGTAACACCTAAGAAAGTGAATTTTGTGCTTGACCAATTTTTACATACGGTTTTTTGTCAGTGTCATGTAATAATATTATCTAGTAGCTATTTATATTTCAATAACATGTAGGTATCTATTTATTTATTTACACTGCCTGCAAATACATTACATAAGGTGGACTTAATGCCGTAGGCATTTTCTACCAGTCACCTTTGAGTGATGCAGAGATGTGTTTGGCAGGTGTGTATTCAAAAGTCACAAGGTAAAATAAGGAAACGAATGTGTTACATAAATAAGTCTTTTTAATGTGTATCTGTTAAATAAGAAAAACATAACGAAAATACGAAGTTAGTTTAGGCCACCCCCTGTTCCGGATGTCTTAATAAAAGCTGTTCCCGGATCCCTCCTATTTAAGGCGCAGTATGGTACACCGTGTGGTTTTAGTCGGTTCGATTCCGACACACAGCCCCACGGAAAACCCCGGTGGGGTGACGGCCCGGGGGGGTTTTCACACACACAAAAAAAAATTGTTTCCGGTGGCACGGAACCGCTGAGAGATTGATATACACTGCTCTTGTCTCTCACCTAAACCTGCATCATTAAGTGTAGGTACTTAAACAAAAATACAGCCTGTGCCAATTTTACTTACCTCTGGCCCTTACCCTGACGACACACAATTTCAAATACGAGCCGTGAGTCAAATCTGTTTCATTCAAATTAAAAACTGGCTTTGAATGCCTACTCATTTGAAATTGTGTGCCACACAATAAAATAAAATAGAGAATCTTTAACAATCAGTTATAAATATCATTGGTTGATGACCCAAACATACCTGAACACTTCTTCACAAAATCTTTAAAAGCCCATTTAAACGGCTTGCTACCGAGACTCGGCTAAGTCATTGTCGTGGCTAATATTATTAGCTTAGGCCGGATTACAGTCATTGATACACCTTTTGTGTGCCCAGTCATACGCCGCTGTCACTGATACTCATCTTTCGAACCGAGTTGTATGACATTTGAATGGAATAAAAAAAAAGTTAGTTGTTGAATGTTTTCTTTAGCGATTTTGCATTTAGAGAAACCAGATGAATTATGATGTAAGTAATTTTATAACTTTAAATATGGAAGTTGTCGCTATTGCTCTCCTCTTTACGCGTAGACAACCAGATTAATTGTTTGGTATCATCGCTATACATCCCGAAAATTTGGTGTGGCGTAGTGGCGAGTCAGTTTTAGAACAAGAAACGCTTCCATATTCATCAAACTTACGTTTCATTTATCTCATCTTCGTCTTCATGGACACTTTCCATCAATAAAAATCCATAGGATGATGCAGGGATAGAAAGAAGTAGGTGCTTATGAAACAAAGTTCGGTAAATTACTTAAAATAAAATAGAGGATATCTAACATGGATACATTTTGTGAAATGATATAAAAAACACTATGTAGGTATGTAAAAAATACACACATGCATATGCTTAGATAGCACTTTATTTTCGATTGGAATAAGCAAGTATGATTCTTCTTTGATCCTATCGTCCTAATATCTAAACTATGTACTATTAACAGTAACTCTATCTGTTTGTCTGTTACGATTTCACGCCTAAACCGCTAAACTAATTTTAATGAATAGTGGTATAGAGATAGAACAGACCTTGGAAAAGAACATGCCTAGTTTTCGTCCCGTAAATAAATCAAGTTTATGTGAAACACCAATCATTTGCAAGTTTATTTGAATGAAACAAAAAACAGCACCCTTGCTACCTTTGCAGACGACACGGCTATCATGGCTACAGGCGTCACTCACAAAGAAGCAGTGGAACAAACTGGTGGTACAAACTGCCGTGAATGCTATCACCGATTGGACAAAAAAATGGCGAATCAAATTAAATGAGTCAAAATCAACTCATATAGATTTTACAAACCAACGATCTAATCATATACCGGTATACATTAACAGTCGTGTAATACCATATAAAAATACGGCGAAATACTTGGGTATGACGCTAGACGCAAAACTTCGCTGGAAGGCTCATGTCAAAAAGAAACGCCAAGCCTTAGACCTACGCTACAAAAATATGTACTGGCTACTTGGTAGACATTCTACTTTGTCAGTGTATAACAAAGTACTTTTATATAAGCAAGTACTCATGCCTGTATGGACATATGGCATTCAACTTTGGGGCTGCACAAAACGAACTAACGTTGAAATCATTCAAAGATTCCAAAATAAGGTACTTCGGAGTATAGTAAATGCTCCCTGGTACGTTAGAAATGATGACACCGAGACCTAGAAGTAGATCTTGTTAGTGAAGTTATAAAACAATACGCCGAAGCACATGAACAAAGGCTTCTTCAACATGTGAACGTTGAGGCTATCCAGCTCCTTGACACCACGGACATAGTTAGAAGACTAAAAAGAACTAAGCCCTTCGAGTTAGTTTAGTGAAGTTAGTGTTAAGTAGGGCAGTGAGTGTTACTCTTAAAGAACACAAGAACAAAGTGTCTTTCTATGATATTAGAGACCATAAGAAAAGTGCCAATGGACACATTCTTAACTTTGTAAGTTTTTAGCAAATTAGGTTAAATTTAAATTACTTATTAGCCTCAAGGTCTAGATTGTAATTTTTATGAGTAACCGTTTAATTACGAGTACATCATAATGAAAAAAAAAAAAAATGAATGAATGAAATTTGATAAAGAGATAAACAATATCTTGAAAAAGAATACAGTCTACTTTTTCAAAGTTTATATGGGAGACAAATCATTTGTCAAGTTTACCTGGGGACTGCTATCGGTGTGGAAAACTTCTCGGGTTCTGTCCATGGTTCGAAGCTTTTTGGCTTAATTTTGTGAGATCATGTTGGCCAAAGGGGCAGTGGAAAGGAACCGGGAGAGGACGAGTACTCTCGTCTCACTGAAAAAAGAGTGCGCGCTACAAGAGTTTACAAACCCAAAAAGGAAAAAAAAGTATTAACTTTTGTAAATAATGTAGAAAATACTACGAAAAAACTATCTAGCTAGGACATTTCACTGATAAGAATCACTTTTCAACAACACTACAAAGGAACTTAGCCTTAATTGTGCATAAATACTTAGTGGCATTATCAGCATAAGTAAGTATCTAATCCTAACCCTAAAAATAATATAAACGCGAAAGTAAGTTTGTTCATTTGTTTGTTTGTGACGCTTTCACGTCTAAACTACTGAACCGATTATCATGAAATTATATACACATGTTTTCAGAGGTACGTCAAAGGACGTAGGGTACTTTTCATCCAGAAAAAGAGAACCAGTTTCCGAGGGATAAATAAAATAACTTTTTCTGCGAGCGGGACCCAAACGTAAGCTAGTACGATGTACGACGAGCACACTACTAACAAGCGTCCGTCATTTCCATTGCCAACATAATAACTGAAGAGTTCAGTTTATCTTTTTAGGGGTGACAGTTCTACCTCTTGCGCTGTTGCCTTTAAACAAATAACGCGCCTCTCTCAATCTTAACACTATAACGTATTTACCTCAAACAAATGATAAAATAAGTTTATAAACATAACGTCACTGGGTAGACCGCGACCGGTTTGTAAGAATACAAGCAAGTCTCGGACTATCTCTGCTTACCTTGAAGGGAGAAATGATTTAAAAAAAATTAAGAGTTCTAGGGTTACTAGTATTCTTGTTAACCCCTCCAACTAAGCTATGCTTGTATTAGGAGTGGGTACACGTCAGTAATGCACTGGGTGGGGTTCAAACCCCCAACCACATGATCGCAAGTCCGACGCCTTAGCCATTACGCTACCTCGGCTTCTATTTTCTTCTATGATGTAACTTATTATAAAAATATAGTGTTGTGACAAGTGCTGTTTTTTACTATCGATATCCGAGTGATAAAATTTCTTTGTTTAAAATATTGGTGCAACTCAATCTTGCGTAACCATGACATAGTTATACAGAAATCATTGCAAGTTTATCGCAAGTTTCTGGCAATGTAATCCCTTTATCTTTTATCAACGATTAGCGACTGCCATCACTATCATAATTTATTAGCAATTAATCAATTTTACTTAAAGTAAATTGGGTTTTACAAAAAATAACAAAAGCGTTTTGCTTAATAAAAACAATAGGTTGATTATGAAACAAATATTAGAATTAGTTACGGAATTTACTAGTGCAATATTAGTGTTCTAAACCTAAGCGCTGAGCGTCGAGCGTTGACGACTCGAGCATTAAACGCTCGCGAGCGTAAAGGCTCGGAAATTGACGCTGTCAATAAGTTTTTTTACTAAAACATACAAGCCTCTGCTCGAGCGTTCTAGGACCGACTCGAGCAGTGACTTGAGGGTTCGCAAAACTTTTCGAACGTTGATTCGAGCGATTTTACAACACTATAGAATATACTTTGGTTACGAGCTGTAGCGATTCACGACACACCTTACAATAGAGTAGCTCATAACAATGATTAACAACTTAGAGAAGTTACTCCCTGATGCTTGCAATGCAAAAAATATCTACGCTTCAGGTCTCATCCCCACCTAACATTGCAGTGTCTCCATCAAATCGTAGACCCTCAGCGCGATTCAAGAACATTTTAGTGTTTAAAAATTTTGTGTTGTAAAGGGTGACTGCCTGAGTATTAAAATTAGCTTTATAAAAAAAAAATCTAAACATTATTCATTTGCCGATTCTCAAACTTTGCAATGTTTTAAAAATGCAAAGTATGTGTTAAACATTTTTTTTACTCAAAGCGTTTTATTATAAAATTATATTGTAATTAAGTTACGAGCTGCAATTTGAACTCTCTGTGATATCAAAATATAAGAGTGTCGTTTGAATACTCATGATGGTAATCAAACGACACTCTTATATTTTGATATAAGAGTGTCCTTTGATTAGCAATAGGAATAAAAATATTATGAATGTATCGCTATTTGCAACTGGCAGCGACACTAAAAAGTTTATCGAACATTAATTGCTCAAATTGTTATTTTCAACCGTCCGGTACACACGTTCACTAACAAAAATCGCGTCAAGTAATGGCACAATACTTTACGTGCCTGTATTTAACGAGCCATCCTAAAAATAAACCAGATCATACAATGAATATTCCTGTAAATATATATTGTAACATAATAGTTTGATACAAAAAATAGCACCTGTAGTTAAACTAATCAATTATACGGAATCAGGACATAATTATCAGTTTAAAAAAAAAGATATCCCCGCATTGCGTATCTTGGTAGCATTGATGTTATTTTTGTTTGATTTTAACAATAGATTGTACTGATGTAAGGTTTATGGACGAAATCTAGCCGCCGGCGTCAGCGGGGCTTCTTGATATATTTTAAGTACGCATATCCATTTTAAAATCTCTGATGTGGTGATATGTGGTAGAAACTTTAAATAATTTTTATTGCAAACAACATTTGTAACAGAATCAATAGTTAAAAGAATCAGATAATACATAGTTGTGACTTGAGATTTCGGGAGTCTCAAATTGTTCCATGAAAAGAATAATGAAATATACTAGTTTCTGCTAGAGGGTCGCTAGGGTTGCACGGGGAAGGGTGGAGGTGTTTCCTATATCAGGTAATTAAGGCACTACTGGGCACTACCACTGTTTTTCGCTACTTGGAGTTATTGGTCCCGACTTTTGATAAAATACGTTTTCCTAGTTTATCTGCTTGTTAATCTTGCCTGAGCGCAGTCTACAATTAACGCTCACAAATGAAATAACACTCAAAACTAGTTGCCTCTTATTCTTTGTCCAACATTCTTCACAGTTCAGCCGAGGTCGGGTCTTGTCAGCTCTGTTCTGGCTTGTCAATGGGCTCAGACTCACTTCCTGGATCGTTGGAGTTTGCGGTTACTCCCGAGTATTTGAGGTATTTACCTCAAGTCACTTAAAAGTGGTGTCACAAAGTAAAATAATATTAAAAATATGTTTTTCCGCTACAATTACTACAAAAATTACTTTAGATAGCGAAAATCGAAGATACTTAATTCCCCGAAAGGCTATAGCCGTTCCGGACAGACAGACAGACAGACAAAGGTATATAATGTTGTTGTTAGAGGGCGTCTCGGCGAGCTGTCACAACACAGCCTGTCGCGCGCATCAGCGGATGTAAAGCGATTCTCAACATTTTGTGCACCCACCAACTATTATTGTAATAACAGCAATAGGTACATTACACCAAAACATAAAGCTTAGTAAAAAAAATATAAACTCTAATTTATTTATTTATTTTGAGTTCAAACGCCACCAAACGTATGTCACACTCACACGCATTAAGCTAACTTGTGTGCATAATAAAGTAATATAATCCTATCTAACTCAACTTTTGAATGGGCAAGTGAGTTTTTTTGTTAATTAAGGCGTCAAAGCCACATGATCAAAGCAACATGATGATCGGTTGAGTAGTTAAGGCAACTACTCAACCGATCATCATGTGCTGTCAAGTATACAAAGAAGGACATAGGGTATCTTTCATCTTAAAAAAAGTACTGTTCCCAAGTGATATCTGAATTGTTGAAATGTCCCGTAAGAAAATAAACTTTTATGTAGATAGTGCGTCCATTTCGGGAATCAATTCTCGATGATATTTGCCCGACTTATCCGAAAGGTAAACTTAACTTTGCAGTTCTAAAAATACTCTCTCATACATAGATTTAGGACAAAGTCAACTTTCGACTTCCACATCCAGTCTTTCCTGGCTACCTTCTCAGACCTTGCTTCTTACCAAATTTCATGGTTGTAGGTCAATGGGAAATGTTCAAATTTGTTAAAATCTAAGGCTTAATAGCCGTATCTTTTGATTACGTTGCTTGATTTTTTACAGCTTCAACTGACCGCTGAAAGAAGTATTTTATGTTAATTTCATCTTTATGCGTCTACGTGTTCCTGAGGAAAAGGGTCTTGACAGAGATAGAGACAGATAGGTGGACAACAATGTGTTCCTATAAGGGTTCCTTATTTTTTATTTTGTGGAACAGAACCTTAAAAAAATATAAATCAATCTTCAAATTCTGGGTAGGTAGAGTCTCATAATCATAATATTTCAACATATTATATCCTCGACGCTATAAGGGCTATATGGAATTTCCACCCAGCAACCTGAATTAAAACAGAGCTAAAAAGTAAGTTCTAACATATTATCTGTCATATCTTTCGAGACTTTTTACTTCCAAAATAATAACGCAATTAGATATTACTTTTCTTGGTAGTAGTTTTGATAAAATATATTAATCAACAAAAGTTTGAGTGCCTCAGGGTCTGCCAATCGCTCAATGAATCGGAACGAGGTGAGTTTTTTACCGGTCGCCTCTACTCGGCCACTCGGCCAGTCAAACTACGTGTCCGAACTTCTCAGGTAGAAATCTTCAGAATACAAGATAAAATATTGACATGTACATGTAATTGTCATATTTTTGAACTGTCAATACCTGTACCTCCTCACGTGGAAAAACATTGGGTTTTAGAAGGGTTATTTATACACAATTTAAGTGCACAAATGGTGCAAAGGTTTATGTGTCAATTTCATCTCCCATTACACCATTATATATGAATGTTTTGTGCAGTGCTTTATAGTATTGATTGAGACATATCCTTGTGTACAACTTTAGTGCGGAAGTATTTTTTTTATTTAACTTTTAAAGTATTATGTTTTTTTATGTGAAGGTAGTTATCTCAAGCTGAATGGAGATACTTCTTTCGCGCTTAAGGTCGCAGGTCAATAAGCTTATTGTTATTTTTGTAGGACAGGGGACGGGAGTATACACGTACCGGGACGGGATTCACAATAGTTTAAGTTTTAGACAAGTGATAAAACTATTGTGTTTTGTAAACAAGCTTCAAATATAGGTGTATATTATCCCGTTTTTTTTTCGTGACGTAATCGCAGTAAACCATAAAGTTCTCTTCCTCGCTCTGAAACAGAATTGGTAAGGTTTTATACCATACATCCTTCCCAATTCTGTTTTTGCTCTCAGCTTTTAACTCTTCGTGTGAAAATAATTGCATCTCTCTACATTCCAGCGTAATATATGTTTTCAAACTGCTGTTTTTGCCAATCATGGAAAATATGGACGTGCTTGCCCTCTGTCATCCCGGATTCCTATCCGCATTATTGTTCCTGTTTCAACCAATCAATCAATTAGCCTATCATAGTCCACTGTCCTGTTTATTTGTTGTTAAAACGGAAACTACGTACTAAAGTATGTAACTTTCAGCAATAGTCTTATCATGTAACAATGGCACCCATCTATCATGTTAGTGGTAGATTATAGTCAATAAGCTTAATTGTATATCTGATAGATCTTTTACAACACATAAACAACAAATAAAACCTAATGTGGATTTGGCCGTAGTGTTGCGATTGTCGGATAGTGTTGACATTTAACAGATTTGCACGAACTTGCTATGGTATGGCGGTAAGCGCGGGATGTAGAGACTGGTCGTCTCGGTGACGTAGCAAGTATTTTTTCTTTGTAAATGAGGTTACATCTCTCTGCTGTTTTCTTTTTCAAATTATTCTTTTATAGATTTATGTGTAAATGTGTGTGTATGTAAACTGTGTTATTATGATAATTATTATAATAAACACGATCATTTTTTGGGTCTGGGTGTAATTTATCTTTAATATTTTTTTATTAATTATTTAAATACATACATATTATAATATGTATGTATTTAGTGATATATAAGTATGTTAATCAGCAGCCTGGTTACCATAGTACAACCTCTGTCTAGTTTGTGGCCGTGTGACGTGTCATAAGATATTTAAAAAAAAATTGGTGTTGAGGAAGAGGTGTAAATATTCCTTTAATATAAAATGCGTACGAGAAAAAAATTATTATATTTTGGCTTACTTCTTCTACATAGTAAGACTACAGTCAGGCTGATTGAGCCATAAACAAGTAATTTTAACAAGGATAATAGCATAGAATATCTACGTGTAATTTTTAAAATTGTTATTTTTTCTAAATTGTTACAAAATTGTTTTTGTTTGTTACATGATGATTAGGGAGGTACCTATCATATGTGGAAGTTAATTGTAACCTAATTACCATGGCCTTACCGTTTGCAATTTAAAAAATCATTGTACCTAATAAACAAGAAACACTTCTGGGGTTATTATATCCTACGATTTTTAAATAACTAAGCTTTCACTACCAATATTTAAATCATAGAAACGCACAAACTCGCTGTACCTATAGTACAGACATCCATTTCATAACTTCACCGACATTTTCTGTATCAAAATTAAAACCTTAGAACGCATATCAACGTGTGCAATGTTGATGCTGTATATCTGTTCCACTTTGTATAGGTACACAAACATTTGCGTACACAGGAACATTACATTCGGCGTGTGTGCCAACCCGTTGAGTGCAATTTCCTTGCACGTCGGTAAGCGCGTTATCGCCTCATCGCAACACCTTGATATCAGCCACCCTACTGAACTGTAAATACCCACCAAAGCGATGGTTTGGTACCTGGGAGCGGTATCAAAATTCACTTTAAAATCTTGTTCCTTTATAATATTATCTACGTATTAACGGGAATTAATGCGATCACGAAAAGGTATTACATACCTCTGAATTGCCTGACGTTTCGACCAGGTTGCACTGGCCGTGGTCACAGACAGACTGGCTTAGCGGTGCACGCCCTCCGTCGTCAACATCGTGAGGTAGAAGGTTCTTCATCCACTTCCACTTTTTAGATATTTTTGATATTTTCGTTTCGCCATGCACCGTCACATGCTATACTAACAGTGTCTCTATTCTGTAAGCAAACCGATGTGGCCCTATTCTGGTGTTTACCCGACTGCGCATAAAAGCGAGGTGGCATGTTTTTTATCACTGGATTCCACGCTGTAGATAATTTGAAACCATCTTCCCGATTGAAAATTAAAAGTGACGTTCCGTGGAGACGACTTGCGTACGGTGAAATTCAATCCAGTGATTGGTGCCCGCTTCGAGTGCATGTTCTGCAATCGCTGATTTGCTAATCTGTCGGTTCTTCACAGCAGCGATGTGTTCTTTGACCCTTTCAGCAATAGTCCGCTTTGTTGGGCCTATGTAGGAACTACTACAGCTGCAGTTTATTTTGTAGACACCTGGAGTTTGTAACGGCAAGACATCCTTCGGTGTACCCACGATGTTTTGAACCTTTATGCCTGGTGTGTATACTGTCGGAATGGAGTATTTCTTTAATACGGAGCCGATCTTATCCGTTACTCCTTTGACATGTGTCATGTAGGCTGGTTCACCTCCGGATGCTTGCGTCTCATTGTCGGTTGCTTCCGTCTTTCATTCACCTGATATCCGTTACTTTTAAATACTTCCTGAACATGATCCAGCTCTCGCTCCAAATGTTCAGGGTCACAAAGATCGTATGCTCTGTTCTTGAGTGAAGTCATAACAGATTGCAGGTGTCGGGGATGATGATGAGACGTGGCGTGTAGGTACCTATCCGTATGAGTAGGCTTGCGGTACACACAGTGCGACAAGGACCCATCTTATCTCGCGGTTACTTTGACATCTAAAAATGACAATGACCTATCCGCCTCCACCTCATATGTGAACCTTATCTTGGGGTGAATAGAGTTGAGGTGTTGTAAATATTGATCTACTTCCTGTTTATTTCCTTTGACGATACTAAAGATGTCATCCACGAATCGCTTCCAAAGCCTCACGGTCTTCGGGCCGAGACTCAGCGCCTTCTCTTCAAAATGCTCCATCCAGATGTTGGCTAGTACAGGGGCTACAGGACCACCCATTGCGACACCATCAATCTGAAGGTAAATTTGACCTTGGAAAAGGAAATAGTTGCCCTCTAGACAATGTTCAAGTAGATCAATATAATTGAACGGCAACTCGTGGTCTCTCAGCAGGTCTTTTACGACGTCCAAACATTCTTTTATTGGAACATTGGTGTAAAGTGATTCCACGTCAAAGCTCACCATGACGTCATCAGGTTCCAACTTGAGATCTTTTATAATTTGTATGAAGTGCCGCGAGTCTTCTTTGAAATTCACGCTTAGCTAATTTAGAGGAACATGAAAACATGTTCCGGTTAGAATATTTAACAAAAGAGCAACAACCACATCGTTGTTTTAGCTTGGCAGGCATAGTTCACTACGCAAAAAAAAGCATCTCCCGAAAGTTCACTGCCCTGACTTCTGAGAAGAGTCTCAGAAATTGGGGCAGCACAATTCTCAGATTTTTTTATATAAATCGACAATTGATTTGAAATGTAAGATTTTTTTTTTTATTGATATGAGTGCCATTTCTCAGGGTGCTTCAATTTAATATAACAGAACTTTTTTTTTGAGAAATCAAAACGTATATTATTAATTATAGATTTTCAAAAAAAGATCCGTCGTGATTAGTCAGTCTTACAGAATAACAGGTGGGTTAAAGGAATTTATAAATACATTAACCATTTGGACAATAGGCTTTTAAATCCTTTACAGTTATGCACCAAACATGACTTACCGCCTGCTGAGGACGCGTGTCATGAAGAATGGCATTCATAGCTCACAAAACCAAATGATAAAAAACTTTATTTAATGCATATACCCGCATTTTAAGCTATTGAAATAAGACATAATTTTGAATGACTCTTAGTTAGGTAACAGTATATTTAATTTGGTGTTTCACCTGTCTGTCAATAATTTGTAGATACAGAACTTTGACGAATTTTTGTAGGAATTTTCTATTCCTCTGGGATATTAGGTGTTCTTAAAGATATGTGGACTCTCGTGGCCCTGTTGGGCTCTCAGTGGTTTGCTTTTAAATTATCAAAATGAAGAAAAAACTAGTTTTTAAATTTAAACGTGATGTTGTAATTAGTTATAGATTTTAATCAGTTATATAGCTGGTGCGTGCAACTGCATAAGCCACGGGTCAGCTATTTTCGTGCATATACCACATTAACAGACAGACAAAAAATAACATCAGCGACGCTAAAAACTGCTATGCAAACTTTCCCGACCAATTTCCCCCTAAGGGTTTTATTTTAAAGCTAAGGCTAAACACGAAAGAGGATTCAAAAAATTTTCAAATGATCCAAAAAAACCTGTAGGTGTCAATAGGTATAAATTTGTTTATAATGAATCACAATTAGTATTTAAGGTTAATCTGATTATCGAACCACTGAACATTACAAGTTAAAAGAAAAAATAATTAATACAAAATAGTTAATTTGATACAGGAACGCGTGTCGCGGTTACCCACATATTCGTAGTGATACATGTTTTACAAAAACTTGTCAACCACATAGTGTATCAAATTACATTCAAACTGTTGCTAGGTACGTAGAAAGAATTTAACACCACGCCTGTAATGCAGTCAAAAGATAGGCAGAAGTTCAATTTAATCTTTAAAAGGTATTCTAGTATATTATTTTAATATTCCGCAAATTGGTTACAGCATCTGACTTTTGTTTTCCTAGTTCATTTCCTCAGTGACAGATAAGGTGTTTTGACTGTTCCTATCACGTGGGCAATTGATAAATCAATTCACAACTTGTGACATCTCCTATCTGATTATATTAAACCCTTCTGAGACATTTTGACGCTTGTACAGAAGGCTACAGATGCCATGTGGTTTGGCTTCTAATCAAGTAAATTACATAACACTAGCCGTCCCCGCAGTTTCACTTGTGTTTATGGTCACTACTCCGCTTCTTTTGTTCGTAGCGTGATGTTATATAGCCTTTCTCGATAAATGTGCTATCTAACACTAAAATAATTTTTCAATTCGAACCAGTAGTTCCTGAGATTAGCGTGTTTGACCAAACAAACAAACTCATCAGCTTTATAATGATAGTATAGATTAGCTGTTCCCCACAGCTTCTCCCCGCAGAGCAGTGCTCATAAGCATAACACTGCTCTGCTCTCCTAATAATCGTAGCGTGATGAGAGCTATCAATTTCAAAGGCTATTGGTAGTTTAAGACATTAGCGTGTTCAGCCAGAAAAACTAAAGCCAAGTTCAAGAAAAATGAACTGGCGACGCAGCAGCCGTATGTTATATTACATGAACCATTTGGAGCCACTTTTTAGTGCTTAATAACTTTTAATCTATTTAATATAAATACTTGAATTTTTGTTTATTTATTAAAACTCCTTAGATTAACCAGAACCCTTAATTTCATAAATACAGCTTAAACAGTCATTGAGATATTATCGTTTAAAAATCGGCATTTTTATCACTGACTGACTGACATATAGATCAAAAACCTAACACACTTCGCGACGACCTCGAGACAGTTGAAATTTAAGCATCCAGCTAAGTGATTGTGTGTGTGCAAAGTAAAAAATCTAAAAACAATGAATTTTTACTAATTTTAACTTTTAACAGACATCTGAAAATGTACGGTATGTCAAATCTTCATTTCGATTATCTACCGAACTTGGCAATCATTTAGGTCTCAATTCTTTTGTCGACTTAGTCGATAACCACCTACATTCTTAATATTGAACTTGGTTCCCATTTTCACATTTATGTTTTGATGGGATACATACACACACTCACGCCTGTATCCTCGGAGGGGTAGGCAAGTGTTTACTAATGGACTATATTGTGGCAACTATAATTTGGTCCCACACACGTAATAGGGGCCAAGCTTATTGCCGTCAACCGGACACTTTGGCAATTAAAGATGACAAAATTAGGACTATATTGAAAGGGAATGATAGTTTAGAAGGTAATGGAAGGAAAGGGATTGGGGAGTGTAAGCAATAGCGGTATATATAACACGGTTATATGATTTCCAAATTTTTTTTTATGGTGTAGAAGATGGGCAAACGAGCAGACGGGTCAGGTGATGGTAAATGACTACCGCCGCCCATGGGCAACTCTAGAGGCACAAGTGCGTTGCCAGCCTTTAAGGGAGTAGGGGAAGGCGGGAAGAGGGGGAAAGGAGGGGAGAGATTTCAGTTTCTGGATTAACCACACTCGGAAATCTCTACAAATACATCAAAAATATCTTCTCGAAGCATGTTGTCCAACTTGATAGGTCCTAGGTTAATAAACTAGGTTGGTAAACTTAATGAAAATGATCAGCTGAAGAAACCAAGTCATCTAATTAGTCCCAGTCTTTAAAGTCTAAAGTCTTTAAATTGTTGTAAGTGACCTATAGCAATAAAACATGGCCTATGTACCAGAATATTATTATTATTTATTAAAATACTAGCAACCCGCGAAACATCTTCAACAATCATCAACATGTTATAACCAATTTACACAAAATCTTAACAAATTATACACCTAAAACTTCCTCATGAATCAGTCTGTCTATTAGTGAAAATCGCATGAAAATTCACAGACCGACAGTGTTATAAGTTAGAATGAGTTTATATAAAGACTATTTGTTCGGTTTCGTACAACGCTTAACAAATTTGCCGTATCAGGACCAAGTTATTTGACACATTTCAACCCGATAATCACCTGTCCAAAATGGCGATGCCCGTTCATTTTTCACGTCAAAACCAGAGAGTATCATCTTATTTCGTTATTTGTTTATCTCCTGCTCTCGAGACAGCCATCACCACGTAATTAGGAAGACAAGCTTGCTTCGTCGTACATAATTGAAGTGACAGGAAGACCTGCAACGTAAATTAGACCTTATTTTAATTAATACCGAATTTAAAGTCCTCTAAATGTGTGTTTGTAAGGTGACAATGTCAAGTTTTTTTTTATATTGTTTTGGTCGCCTCTGCCATTTTTATTGAGTTCGTTGTGGTTTTGTTTGTTTTGGGTCTCTTGAAGGCTGTTTCAGTTAGGTGCTTTAAACCGAAGAAAATATAAATATCTCTTATAAAAGTACAACCGATTTCAATGCGTTTAATTTAATTTGAGTGTTTTATTAGATATATTGCCACTTTTTTAATTTTTATTTTAATTTATGGGATGCACTTTAGATATACATAATTATAACATATCCCTCTTCTTTATCCACCATGTTCCCGTTTTCACTTTAACTTTGTGCGTTTGTTAGTATCGTCCACTGAAAGGGATATATTCTTCATGTCCTTTTGGATAGTCGTTAACCACGTCACCGTTTTCGTGTTGCGCAGGACAGTCACTTCTTTACTACGTCGTCGTAATCGTCCGAGCGACGCATCACGTGTCGGTACCATCTCAATCGTGTTTGTACCTTTTTATCGGTTATGGCCACAATCTTCATGCTTCCCCTAATATGTTGATTTCAGACTTTGTAATCAAAACCATTATTTTTCTAGTTTATTTCAATGACAACAAATCTGTATAACTATTATCTTATCATGTCAGAGGTAATTATCCGTTTAATCATTTAATCTAGCTAGATATACGGAAACACAGATCACATAGTTACAGATATACATGTAGGTGTATTCTGTTGCATGCGCATTTTCTTGGGCTAAGGGACTGAAATTTTCCTATGTTTATATCTGCGAAAACTCCACATAATACGATTTTCTATTTATTCAGTTTATTCATTATTTGAATACATGGTAACTACCTTGTGTCTCTAGATAATTTTTTGCAATTACTTGCTATCGAAGAACTCTGTTGGGCTAACTTTATAAATATTTAGTTAGGATAAACAGTGTTAGGTGTATTCCTAAGATAACTTGTTCCATAGTCGAGTTGTATTTGTTTGCGGTTAGTTTACCTGTGATGTCCTGAGTTTGTTGCAAGGGTAGTACAAATTGTTATTAGATTATAGATAGCTTCACAGAGTCAGAAAATGACAAAAGGTTCGCAAAATGTGGGTGGTATGGGGTATGGTATCTGATTTTAAAATAAGAAAATATTGTCGCACTAGTTAATGACTAACACTTATTTCTGTTATAACTTATAATGCAACAGATATTTTTTTGTTTAAAAAAACTTGAGATCTATAACAAAATTATTATCACAAATAAATCGCTATAGTTAAAAATATAATAAGCAAGAATAGGCAGACAGCATACGCAAATAGAGAATGATTCAAATATAAACATTCAACGTTTTATTTTCGAATACTCAATATTCAAGTATACCACGGCACATATCGCGATAATTCAACTTAATCCACAACATACCGAACATATCTAACTGTAGATAAGAGATAACTCCACCAAAAATCCGTGGAGGCGACGAAATCTAAAATAATTGCTGGCTACCGAGTTTGTTCGTAGATAAACATGATATATGATGTGAACACAATCCATATCAGGGCCAAACTATCTATTCACGCGTTATTTAATTTAATCAGGGTACATTAAGGTTGAAATTTGTTTAACTTTTATACAAAATAAGTTTGTAGACATGATAGAAATGTTGACACTAGACAGTAATTATTTCGACACGGTATTGTAATTGCAAGAGTTGATATTAAGCTGTCAATTATATTAGGTCCTCTCGATCATTCATATATTCTAACCACACAACAGTGACAATTTTATATTTTTGTTAATTTTCTTTTTTTTTTTTATATTTCAAAAGAAATTTACTTCACGACAGGATTGTTCTTTCTTATCTTAAAGATTTTTCTCAATCCAAAAATTACTAGATAGTACTAGATTTTCTAATGTCATTGTTCAATGTAGCAGGGACCCGTTGCATGTAGTACCATGAGCTGGACTAAGGACTAAGTCTGTGAAAATCCTATATTCGGCCGTGAACTTCCCATGGCTGGAATGATGTTTATAAATATCGAATAACTTGGCAGTAAAGTTCTAAGTAAAAATGCTATAAATAGTGCAACCCGAAATATGGGATTACATCGAAATTCAGCATAAATGAACACATTTCAAAAAAATTAAATCGGTCAGAGACGAGAACTCAATTAATGTACAACACTTAAAAAATACCTTTTTTTTTTAAGAAAGTCAGTTAAAAGTAATAGAATATGTAAATAATAAGAATGTTTAGTGATTACAACTATTCGAAAACATGATCTTATTGATCAATACAAGTTAAATACGTCACAATGTCATTGTCCTTCTATTTATATATTCTCTTCTGCAGACATATAACTCTTTATTACTTATTATAAAATAATTCTATAAATAAATAGTCGCTATAACAGTCCAAAAAATACAATGCTTAAACTATCAAATGCAAAAAGAATTTTCGTAAACAAACTTGAAATAGGATTCAAGTGAACTCCGCTATCCACCGATTTAATACCATTTAAAGCACCTATAAATCAAATCTGAAACGGCCATAACGAACATGATTATGTAAAATCCAAGGATTTAGAATTTGATAATTTAAATCCGGTTACAAATAAAAATGGGAAAACCCCATTAGTGACATCCTTAAAGCTATCAAAAACCCCGATAAAGTAACATGGTAGATATAGTAAAAGAGATCTTGAAAGTCATAAAACTAATCCAGAAGTAATACTAGTATATATTTAAGGTTTAACTTACGAATAATACTTCAGAATTCCTTTCGATAACAATATTGATAAAAATGATAAAAAATCGACTTACGATTTATCGATGTTATCACAGCAACTGCTCTGACGTCATTAATGTTTATTTTTGGCAGTGAAACTGTTATTTTTGTGGATGTAACGTAGTAACACTTGAGACTTATATAATAGGATAAAGAAAAGTCATTATTTTTTAACAAAAACAAAACGAAATTCTTTTTTAAGTATTCTGTGATGATGATAGGCGCCTACTCAAATGTAAGTAGGTACTCGTACGTTCGGGTATTTCTAGACAGCGTGTATATGAAACGTATTTATTTTTAGATAGGCGACAACAGTGCTTTGTGTAAATCTGACATTACATAGATGAAATGCTGTACAATCTATTAATAATCTTGCGGCTGATAACAAGCTTGTAGGTTAAATTTAAATTCAATACGAAAAAGTGTTATTGTATATCAGCAACTTAAGGTCGTATTTGCTGTGTCAGTCCGATTTAAAACTATGGAATTAATCTAAATGAGAGGTTCATATCAAAATATACATTTTATACTATATGAACCTGACATAGAATTTTGCAGTAAAATTTGACATTTGACATAAGCTCTGTTCACCGATCGGATAATCAGATCAGTTAACAGATCAACAAAAGAAAGCAAAGTGTTGTGAAGTTTGACATACGATTAGTTAATTTTTGCGTTAATCAGCCTTTCAGAAACCGGGCGTTACAAAGGGTTGGTAACGCGCATGCGAGTCCTCTGGAGTTACAACTTTGGAAGCGTTGATAGACTACGGTAATCGCTTCCCAACAGGCAGATCATATGCTTGCTTACCACCGAAGTGACTAAATTCATTTTGAGAAAATTACCTGCGACTGTTTTAATCGCAGTTAGAGAGGACAAGAGCAACTTTTATTGCCACAAGGTCACAAGGTCATGGCACCTTATCATCGACTTTGCAGAGTCGAACTATGGATATAGTATTTATTTAAGTATTAAAGTATTACTTCTAGGATCTACATGTGGTGTATTTGCCTCTGGACAAAGGGCCTAGTCGAAGTTCTCCAATTCATGCACGTGCACTTACCACATATGGTATGTATTTACTAGTAATGCACCTTGTATATTACCATCCAAGCAGGTTTTTTTACAATATTTAAGTAGTCTAAAGACAGTATAGGGCTGTTTTTATATTTATACTCAATCATTATACCTTCAGATCCTCCTCTCAGAAGCACAGGAGCCTCCTAGAGTGTTCACGGGCTTCTAGGAGCAGTCTGGCACCGACGAGGATCACGTGGGCGGCTGTTTGCTTCGCTTTCACTAGATTAGGCTTAGATTAGGGCCAGGTAGTGGCCTGTAATGGTTCCTACAACTATCCTGACATTGAATCGGTTAAGACTGAGTAGTCTGCAAGTTAAACGTGTTGAGACCTCCATCAGCATCAGTTTAGACTACCTGCGGCCAAGTATGCTGCCCGGAGACCGTTCGGTTGTGCGCTCCACGCGTCTTTTGCCTTACCCATGAGTGAAATTGGTTGAAGGGAAGTGGCAGCAGTGTAATTGGATCGAAAGACAGTATCAATACACATTGTATATCTAGTGTTCGTCCGCTGATCGAAACTCGACCATTTTTCTACCCATCACGAATGAGTTGTATCTGAGAACTTACACTTTTATAACACTAAACCCCTGTCGAATATAGATTTGCTGTCGAATATTGTTTTATTTTTATTCATAATACTTAAGCTTGTCAATAAAGAAAACCGGTTGATAACTAGATTACAAAATGGTTAGTGATCCAAATGGCTGTGCCAGATGCCGTGGTTTCCACACATAATTGTGTGATGAGTGCGAGCATTTAGTCTGTGTCTGAATGTAATTTATCTATAATATCTATGTTTTTAGTAATATATAAGTATGTTTATCAGCAGTTTGGTTACCATAGTGTAGCTTCGGCCTCGTTTGGTATCAGACGGACGTGTGTGAGATGTCTCAGGTTATTATAGAATAAGTTATTTAAAATGATATTCGACAACACTAGGAAGCAGGCCAAAATAACTTTTAACAATAACACAACAACACACTGAAATTCATATCTTTAGCGAACGCTACCTAAACATGGAACTTGGGGAGATTAAGATAGGTAATCAGATAAGATTTAAGCGAACACGCATGTTATAAAAATCAAAATTCTAATCTATATATGTGTCTATAGTGTTATAGGTATCGTGTCGTTTGATAACGGCACTGGAACTAAATGTAGGTGGCGCTTGGACGTTACGAAACAAATACTGTAGAATAATAAAGAAGAAGTATTCGTAATAGACCTAAGACAGACAGACGAAGACAGACTGACTTGTTTGCTAAGTTTTCACGCCTTAACTATTTAACCGATGATCATGAAATTTTGCATATATTCATGATGTCAGGAGTACATAAAAGCACATAACATACTTACTTTTCATCCAGAAAAAAAGTACTATTCCCGAGAGAGGACATGAATTGTATGGCTTAATCTACATTATTTATTAGGTAACATACCTAATAGGGAAAATTTACTTTTAAACCACTTCTAAAGAAATATTTTATCTTTACTAAAAATATAAACAAAAAAGAGTATAAATATAAAAAAAGTATTTAAATTACACTGGACTTCTGAAAAAACATATAGTAACAGTAGGTACTTAGAAATGGAAAGCACAAATGTAATTTAATTAGTAAATATTTACAAAAAGAAAAAAATGCTATACTAAAATTCCCAGTAGCTGGTATCCATAAGCAATGAACCAGTTATTTACACTCTCAACTTATCATGCATCTATTTTCGACAACAAACACGCCATCATTGTTCACCATGGATTGCGCAAACACAAACAGACAAACGGAAGTACGTCACCCGATAGCACGCTGAGCTGATAACGATGCCACGTATACTTATGGCAAGTGTTTCATCGTCTTGAATAGACTGGGATATTTATTAAGGATACTAGTTTTGGACCCAACAAGGGTCCCTGGTCAAGGAGTGAATCGACCTTCCGCGTCCGTGTCAGGCGCCATAGCCATAGCTGATAGTATGAGAGTAGTTTTCCTACAACCCATAATCTTTTCCCGAACCGACGCGACGGTTGCTATTTTTTATGAAAATGTTCATAATACTGCCACACTACACATACACATCTTTAATATAGCACAAGATTAATTTTAAATCGCTAAGCAAAACTATTTTAAAACAAAACAAATATTTAAACATGGAACGAATTTTATGAAAAGACAATTATTAATTATTATTGATGCAGATGCATGCTTAAGCGCTTATTACACTTGGCTGAATTCAGTCGTCTGAATTCAGTCGTTACTGAATTCAGTCAAGTGTAATCACATTTAGCAAGTTAGCTTATGAATTAGGTAACTTCTGAATTCAGTAGCTACTGAATTCAGACGACTGAATTCAGCCAAGTGTAATAAGCGCTTTAGAAAGATACCTAATATATTAAAAGTATTTAAATAATAGTTTTTTTTTTTTAATAATTTATTAGTCAGTATTTATGTAGAAAAAGGTTCAACCCTACAAGAATTTCTGCAAAACTAAGAATTTTTTTTCAATCTTATACTGACGAGAATAGATGGATACTGCTCTAACGTAGTGTTTGTACACTCTTTGGATACTGCAACAAGTATAATGGAACACTTTCTACCAGTGTGTAGGTATGTTAAATTCAAATAAACTGTTCAGTTTTGTGTTAGTTCTTTAAAACCATTATGATTTCTACATTTTTTGAAAAAATATACAGTTACGAGCCGATTTTTATGGGATACGTAAACAACTCTCACCTTTATGTCATCATTGTATTTAAAAAAAAATTAAAATTATTTTATACATACATGCATTTGGGTCTAAGATTATAAAAAACCTCACTGTCGAAATGTATTCGCTACAATGGTGACCAAAAAATATGGGACCAGTTTACCTGTAAGCACATCCCGGGAGAGACCAACCGCAGCGGGACCATCCGTCTTGTCCCGGATAACTTGTTCCCAACAGCCGGAAATTATTCATAATGTACTTGTGGTTATAGTTATTTAGTTCAGAGATAGAAAGTGATAACGTATATTTTGTTATAAATAGACATTTAGAACCTTTACTTCGTAGTGATTTCTAGAGCCTTAATCTTACGAACCATACGTATTAAGTACGATATACCTATTATTCGTATATGAATAATTATAAACAGGATGGGTGAGGATGGATGGATGAATAAATATTTGTTACTTTTTCACGCAAAAACGGCTGGACGGATTTGCATAAAATTTGGCAAAGAGATAAATTTTAGTCTGCAAAAGCACATAGGTATTTTATCCAGGAAACATATAAAACGTAAGTCACAGAATACATAATAGTACAGGTACAGAAGTCTCACTCCGCAAAATCATTTAAACAAATTGCGAATCTTGCTTCGACACATTAAAGTCGCAATTCAGGTTACACAGTGCTAATTTACATACAGTTATATTCATCTAGAAGTTGCCTCTCTATCTATCGTGTAACTCTTATCTCTTAAAGAATAAATTAATCTGAATATTTAATTACCATTAAGTTATGACCTGCGTAAGTGTCAAAGCGTCATAAAGAACGTCCATTTTAAATAAACACCATCAAATACAACCAAGTCAGTGTTACTCTTCAATCATGTACCAGTATTATCTCACAGGGGCAGTAAAGCCGTCTTCCCACGGTCACGCTTTATGGTGTGTCATTATGGTATAATTAAATGTCGCCGCTGATAAGAGATAACGTGGCTCAATATTTGTTATTGATCCTGGAGACAATCTGCCCTTTGTAGAGAATGTACTATAGGCCATGTAAGGGATTTTTAGGAGAGATGACTTTAATTTTTTTAGGGTTCCGTGCCCGAATGGTATCTAACGGGACCCTATAACTAAGCCTCCGCTGTCCGTACGTCTGTCTGTCAGCGGGCTGTATCTCATGATCCGTAATAGGTAGACAGTTGAAATTTTCAAAGAATGTGTATTTCTGTCGCCGCTATAACAATAAATAATAAAAATAAATTAAAAATTAAAGGGCGCTGCCCTACTAGAAACAAGTAGACGCTTGAAATGCTTACAAAGTTTTTGTTGCTTTATTCGCATATTATTAGTATTACCTCAAACTATTATCTTAACGGTGGTAGTACCTACATAACCCTTACGGAACCCTTCATGCACGAGTCCGACTCGCACTTGGCCGGTTTTTTTTAAATTCACGGGATCATATATAGGTAATAGAATATTTCTAAGTTTTTATTTTTAAACACAATTCTCTCCTGGAATAAAACATTATAAGTGTTTATTAGGTAACACTCTCCACACCGCATACTTCCTCGACTCTACTCCGCAGTCGGAAAACAGGACATTGACCAAGTCAGTTAGAGCACACAAATTTTCTGCTAAAATTCGATCCACCCAACAGGGCCCTTTTCATTATTGGTTTTAATGGCCTAATGCTGCTTCGACACATTTCTGATATTTTGTAGCACTCACTTGCTTTATAGCTCACTGCTCAGACTTAAGACTTTGAGAAACCTCCAAATCTTATGAGCAGTGACTGTTCGTATTTTCTGCAGTTGCGTGATGTGCAACCCTAGGTTGATACTTCGGTACCGCATTAAGGACTTCTTCTGCCTCTCGACAGAATCTGCATGTTATGCCTTCCCCCAACTTTAGGTTGCAGTGTCCGGTAAGGACCCGTGTTATTGCACAAGTTTTGTATATTTTCAGATCCTTAAGTGCTTTTGTTACTTTAGATGGAGAACAAAATGAAATTGTATTAGCAGTAGATTTACTTCATCATTCATCATCATCATTCAGCCTATTGCAGTGCACTGCTGGACAGTCAATGAACTAAGATATATGAAAAATCAGTAATTGAATTAAATCGTTTTATATGTATCTTAAACCTTAATAATTACGCTACTAAGATATGGTATTTATTTTAATAGTTACGAGCAACTTTATGAGCAGAATTGAAAATCTTTTAATTTTTAACTTGATGGTCATTTTTATTACAAGTTACAGTCGAGACCTTCTGAGATTCTGCCAAACCGCTGTCAACACCAGGGGTACCGCTCAACATGTCAATAGTTGAACTGAACAAATTTAACACAATCAACTTTAAATTAAATTAAATTAGAATAAAGCTTAAATTTGGTTTTACCGAGTTTCTAACTCGTTTTTAACTAAATAAACTTTACAAATCAGACTGCTATAATCTTCCATTGGTGCGTCCAAACGGATCAATTTGAAAAAATCGTAGATATAGATAGCTAACCGACGAAATTGTCCACACAGGGCTACTAATCCGTTTCTTATAACAACCCTTGAACTGCACCTAGACCTTGAACTGTCAATTTGACGTCTATCAAAGTGACAGCTCTCGATGACAGCAGCTGTCACCGCGTCGCGACCGAGCACCGCGTGATTAATTAACGGCTAATTGATTTGACAGAGTTTTAGCATTAGGCAGTCTACATACGAGAAGGTTGTTATTGTGCATGTTGAATTTAATTGCGTCTATAAAATGTGTATAATCTAAAATATGTACCTAACCAATATTAACATATTTTACATAGTAATTGTTTAAGTCTTATTGCACCGTTAACAAGGCTTAAATAAATACATATTAAAAGATTATACATAATAACGGTAATCACCTGTGTTTAGGTTGCTATTGTCCAAAAAACATTGCAGTGTTTACTTTTAGGTGCACTTCTTTACGCAAAAGTATATTGATTCAATTATATTAGAATAACAAAGAGCAGGTTTTATATTCCATATACGATGTTTTTATTCATCGCTTTTTCAAAACACTTTTATTAGCTTCACTTATAAGTATAACTAACTAACAATGTAAACTAATCTTGGAAGTTAGTTTTAACCTACTTCTAATTGTCATATCTTGGAGCTGATCTAAAGATGGAGCCAGGAGGTGAATAGTGGAACCCTTCAGTGAATTCTACTAAACTCTTCGTTTTGTTCAAAAAACTGGGCTTGGTAAAGATTTGCTGATGATGAAACTAGGAGGAGGACAGTGGAACTCTTTATTCGGTTTGCTATTAAAACGTGTTTATTTAATTTTTCTAAGCTATAATTTATTGTCTGTCTTCTTCTATCGCTATGCGAGTCTTTTCTAATATATATGTATTTTTAGACTGGAGCGGTCACATGTGCCTGTTCGCGAAATAATAACAAAAAACACTTTGGCATCCGTTCAGTCCTTTTGTCTGTTCAGTATTTTTGTATACATTTCTCTTTTAAAGTATCAGAGTATCAGAGTTACGTGTAATAGTTTACACGGTTACCAAATGCACATTTGAAAAAAATATTGATAATTATAATTAATTTAGATGCTTCTGTTCCATGGTCATTTACAATTAATACACTATATTTTTATTATATGTTATAGAATTTATTAGGTTTATATACCTACATATAAGCAGAGCTTAGAATTTTGTGGTTTTTATTTATAAGAACAACTAGAACATTGTGATACACTTACGAGCTAACCTAGACTTTTTCATGACCACTTTATTGTACAGACTGAACTCAACTGTCCTGAGATCAATACAAAACTGAATCGTTTGTAGCCGTCCCATTATTTAATAATTCGATGCCTGTTAAAACTGGTTACATCATATCTATGTATATATTACATTCTTGTTCGTTGCATCGTAAATACAACATATTATTTAGTAAGAAGTTGTCAAACGCTTCAGAGACGGTTTAGTTTTAATTTAATTGTATACCTATAATATTTATACCAAAATTAACGTAGGTATACAATTTATTTAAAACTAACCCAAATTACTAGAGATTGCCTGGACCATAACTCGTTAAGTTTGAACTGTTTTTGTCCATCATTAACAGTATATCTTGAATTGTTCTTAACATGACAGGTCCACATTATATATAGATACTGACGGACGGATACATGCGGACGGATACATACGGACTTATACATACGGACGGATACCTACGGACGGATACATACGGACGGATACATTCGGACGGATGTAGCTTTTTGTAGCCGTTTTCGCATAAATTTAACTTATAACGTTCGTAATGCACTTCTTCTACGTACGAACTGTAAGTATTCCAAACACATTTCCAAATGCTCGAAATTTGCTAAAAAATGCTACAAAGAAAGAACCCCATGGTTAGTGTAGCCCTTCAAGAAAACCTCTTTGAGTTATATTAAAATAAAAACTGATTTTTGAACACAAAAATATTTTTCTGAAAATGTTTGTTGCTCTATAGAAAATGCTTTCCTGAAAATCTAAATCAATACCAATTCCAATGATTTTAATTATTTATTTTTGTACATGAATATGTCCCGATATTCCATCAATATCCTTAGTATTAATTAACTATAGATTTATTTATCCGGCCTTCTCTTTTACGGAAAATAATAATTAAATCAATCAAATAATTCCATCAGAAATAAGATTTATGTATAACAAAAAATACGAATTTCCGAAGTTTGTGTTATGTATTAGTATTACACGCTGTACCTACATATGCATTTTTTTTCTATGATAGCTGAATAAAACTTGGCGTCAATTCCCGGATTTCAATGAAAAAATGCAGACGGGTCACCGGGGGTCGTTAGAAAAACCAATTTAAAGAGTAATTATCGGTACGGTAAAGGGCAGACCTTAATACTAATTTCCAAATTGAGGTACACCGTAAACAAAATGACATATGACAAAACACTATCCGCAGTCGGTAGGTTTTGTACCTACGTTCCCAGAAGGAATCTGATTTCTAGTCAGACGCCTTAAGTGACTTCGACGACGAGCATTCGCTTGTAATGTAATATTGATGATTTGAGTTGATTAGTTGATTTCACAATGTCAGACGAAGCGGTCCTTGTACTAAGCGCGTCAATATTATTTCGAAATTAATATTTACTCAAAAAAACAGAAGAAACGATTTTGGTGTCATCAATTATTTTAAAGCCAACGAAACACGGCGGTTTTACAAGTTGTATCATTACAGATTGCGCACTATAATGTTTGCTTCTCCTCCCTCAATGATGTAATGCTCGAATCTGTAGCATTACACGTTGCGCACTGTAATGCTCGATTCTCCTTCCCTCAATGATGTAATGCTCGTATCTATAGTATTACAGATTACACACTGTAATGCTCGGTTCTCCTCCCTCAATTATGTAATGTTCGAATCTGTAGTATTACAGGTTACACACTGTAATGCTCGGTTCTCCTCCCTCAATGATGTAATGCTCGAATTTGTAATAATCTGTAATGCTCAGTTCTTCTCGCTCACTAATGCTCGCTCATCTTAAAGTTTAAATATAGGAGAAGTGCATACAACTTTATTTTTTAAACAATATGTATTACAAATTAAAAAAAAATGTGTAAACATAATTAACATCAAGCTACACGCGTCCCGTATACGGGGTGTGACAGAAAGGTGTGGTCATATTTTAAGGTTGAATAGTAGACACCGTGAATAACGCCTAATGCCGCGTTCCAATAAACAAAAAACGATTCGTTTTGCATACGGACGGTAAAATTTTCGTTGAAAATTCAACGAAGTTTTACCGTCCGTAATCAAAACGAATCGTTTTATGTTTATTGGAACGCGGCATAAGACAGGCGGCCACTTTTCTCATTTGAGTGCAGAAAAGTAACGGTAAGGTACGGACTACGGACAGTAAAATGCGAAGTGTTGGTCTATAGATAATGATTGTTTAGAAGTACAAGTCATTACAGTTGCATGGTAGAGAGAGCTAGGGTAAGAGGTGCACAAGTGACACCAATATTCCGAGTTAAGTTAACAGTTGCCAACAGCCAGCAATGTGCTCGTTTGTCAGCGTATTTATCCCAAGCACTAAAAAAACAAATAAGGAATCCACTTACGCTACTGAACGATCAAAGTCTTACCCAAAAATAACGTTTATCAAATGATAAAGTCCATTAAACCAAAACCCGGCAACAGTCCTTCATACGCCTCCACAAATACATAATTGCTGTAATCGTCAGATGTAGGGCGCTTTCGACACGACAGTTCCCAATACTGTCCACTTTTAATGACCAATTTTATCGTATAAAACCCACTGAGAGGAACATTAAAGTAATCTTTATCGGAACAAAGCCTGACCTGACAGTCGACGTCTTCATACTTACAACAAAAAACAATACCCCCTATCACTTGACACGCCATTAAAATATACAAATTATATTCTATAGAAATTTCAACCTTAATTCGCAAAAAATACAATATAGTTCCCTTTAAACTAAATTCCTTCCGTAGGTATTAAAGGTTGTAATTTATGAATATTTCTCAAACAAAATTGGATTTTATTTTTAAAGACTTTAGCGTTGGATTTTCATTAAATTTTGAGGAGAAAGGAAAGGGTTATAATTGAATAACGATATCATAGTGTTGTGACGTGTCATTTGATTAATAATGGAGGTGGCTTGTCCATTTCGGGCAGTTTTTATAATAATGTTGATGTGGCCAGCATGTTTTGCTTTGAACACGAGCTTGTGAAGAGGTTTGTGCTATGAACGAATAATGCTCGGTTAAAGTAATATTCTATAAAGTAATTATTTATTTTTCTTTCTCTCTGTTTGGCATTCTTATTAATTTTTTGTTCAATAAGACACGGAGGTTCTATTTTTTTTATATTTTTTTTATAAAGTTAGTCGCATAAAACTGATATTCTTGTTTATCTCTCAGAGTAAGCAAAAATGCTGGTAATGAGTTACTTAGTTAGTAGTGTATTGGATTAGGTCTGAACACGCAACTCTATACCACTCAATCACGACGTAAGATGCCTCAGTCATTATGTGTGACACCTTTGAATATCTTTATCAAAAAAACTTTAACAAGGATTATTTCAAATCTACGTCTAGAAATTATATCCTAAATATTCCTAGAAATCACTGTCTTATTAGCAAGTAGCGAAATTAGTCATAATGTCATCTCTCCTCTACAAACTATTAGATAAACATCTTTTTCTTATTCGGTAACAGTGTTCGCGGCTGGATATTTATAAAAAATGTTAGATATGGTGGTTATACACAGTGCCTACGGCCGGTCTTTGACACAAATATACTGTTGCATCCATTTTTTTATCTAACAGTGACGTCAAAAAGGTTAAGTACGTTTTTTGTTCTATTTCTTGTTTTATACATATGATAAAAAACGCGCCAAGTCCAAAACATTGTAATTTTATACTATGACTTTATACAAAATAACAGAACCAGGCATTTAAACCCGCTCTTGAAAATCGTAATAACTTATTTACTAGCTTTTAGTTTACTAGCTTTAGTTTACTAGCTCTTAGTTTACTAGCTTTAGTTTACTAGCTTTTAACTTACTAGCTTTAGTTTACTAGCTTTTAACTTATAGCTTTAGTTTACTAGCTTTTAAACTTAAAAAAACTTTAACTTTAAAACTAACAAAAACATCGACTTATGTTGTTATTATCTAGGGCTATTGCTAAGAATAGTAAGGAAACTATTTATTTGGAACATAATGCCTACTATTGGACTCAGATTTTCAATTTTTCATAACTAATTTTAACGCAACTTTTAATATGTTCTAAGTAAAAATAAATTTCACATAAATCTAACCTCCACTGACGAGTACAATAACTGACCACACAACGGACACAACACAGCGAATTAACCCTTACGACATTAATCTTCAGATCAATTGGCCTGCTTCCGTTAAAACTGTAGAAAGAGAAAGGTATAAAGGGGACGTGAGTGAGAAAGAGAACTGAACACTTGATAACTTAATTGAATGTAAGTGAAGGGAAGAAACTGGACTTTGATAGTCGATAGATGATTTTAACTGCCGTGTATTTAGTTTACATTGATTTTTTCATAATTAGGTATGTATTAGAGATTGTTATCTTATTATAATTTTTGCTACTATTTGCCAAGACCAATGCCAATCACCAATTTTTTTAATTGCCTGACGTTTCGAGCAAGTTGCACTGGCCGTGGTCACAGGCTGACTGTAACAACGCCTAGTGTAACCTGACATTATTTCCCGTTTGTATACATAATTAAAAACAAACTACTGACACGTTACCTACAAATCGAGCTTTCGACTCGATGAGTCACTTTGCTCGTTGATAATGGGTACCTGTCGGGCTCGAAATTAATCTTGCTTCCCCGAAACACGCGCACATAAGTTCTATAGTATATCTCAATAACTATAAATACCAACGAACGAATGTTATAATTCTAGGTAATCGAACTGTCGACATTTCCCATCCCTTTCTGTAACCCCGTTATACCTATAACGCGGTATCTGTCTCGTCTTGTGCATTAACACGTCCAACCTTATTATAAGAACCATTTGTAAATCATCTACAGGTATATTCAAATATAACCTTTATAATGCTTAATTTAAAGTCGAGATGAAATGCAAAATCTATGTTGGTAATCCGCTTTTAACAGACAACTGTCGCCAAGCTTTTGTTTAAAAAATAAAAAGCATTGCTCACTGAGATTTGAGAAATTTACAAAAATATTAATATTTGACTCGGATGATTTATTATACCACTAAGTGGGTAAACATGCACACGGACCACGTTGTGGTAAACGGTTACCGGTGCATTCGCTATACTAATGATGATGTTACACGCTAATGATGTTACACGCTAATGATGTTACACGCTAATGATGTTACGCGCTAATAATGTTACACGCTAATAATGTAGCATGTAGCTATGGCGACCATACCCACCAGCAGATAAATACAGCATTACGCCAGTAATGCATCTAACCGCAAACTTGAATAGAGTGATAGTACGACATGTTAGTCTCCTCTCCCTGCCCCTGTACTCCTGAGTCGGGCGACTCAAAACCGAGTAAAAATCTGATGTGCTCTACATCCTTAAAAAGTTTGCTGATGCGTTGAATTTTACGAAAATCACCATTGCATTCTACCGCAAGCCCGACAGGCATTGACCCGTCTCACCCTATACGGGTCCCGTTACTCGATACAACCGTCACCCGTCGGCTGCACTCCTCTGAGCACTGTGCGCTGCCTCGCAGGCCTGTATCTGTTTGCGGACATCACCTCCTCGCAGAAGGAGGTGACGGCGTTCCATGCGATCTCACTCCGCACCATGACCAAAATCACGGTTGAAAGCGAGAGACTACCCACAGCACCGACTGCCACGACGACATCACGGCGCTGGCTAATCCAGGATGGGCAGTCTGCCAGCGTGTGAAGCGTCGTGTTGTCGGGGCAATCATCACAATGGCACCGTGACGTCGACTCCCGGGCGATACGACACACACTCGCCGAAGCAACCGCGTCCGGAAAGCACCTGCGTCCAGCCAATCTCGTCGGACGGGTTTTAGCGGCGTGTCCCAGCGTAGATATGTCTGTAACCCACTCCAACTAAAATAAATTGCATAGCCTTGTAACCCCAACTAAAATGAATTGCATAAATGTGGGATTTGAACGATACGCATCCACACGACCTGCGCTTCACTTGTTAATAATCGTTAAACTCTTTTGGCAAATTTATAAATGACTAGCTGCACCCCGCGGTTTCACCCGCGTAAGCCCCGGGGCCGTCTGAATATCGGAATAAAAGGTAAACATACCAAGTTTCATCGCCATCAGTTCAGTAGTTTTTGCGTGAAAGAGTAACAAACATTCATACATACATACATCCATACATCCATTCATTCTCACAAACTTTCACGTTTATAATATTAGTAGGATGAAACCATTTGCTTTTATAGACATACAAGTTCTAAAAAACCGATTTTTGCCGTAATTTTCATTTTGTTTTTATTATCGAATTTTATTTTGCTTTTTGTTTTCAATTATCTATTATACTACTTACTTATTTACATAATCAGGTGCACTTAATCAGCACATCTGAATAAATGATAGTACATTACAAAAACTGTTGCGTGGGAGTGTCAGATTTGCATACAAAAGATAATTTGTAATGTACGAGTACTTACTTATGTGTGTGATTAATTGAGGTTGTTGCTTGCTACTTGTAGTCAAGTGCATGTTTGTAATATGCCATAACATACATTTATTTACGACTAGTATTTGAATTATAATGATTTCAAATATTAAGTAATATTTTATATTTGATCTAGCAACCCGCCCCTCTTTCGCACGGGTAGCAGTTACACCTTCAACAATCATCATCATATTTCAATCAAATTACACAAAATTTTAACAAATTATACACCTTAACCTTGCTCGTGAATCACTCTGTCTATTAGTGAAAACCGCATGAAAATCCGTTCAGTAGTTTTTCAGTTTATCGCAAACAGGCGGACAGACAGAGGCGGCGGCGCACTTGGTTTTATAATATGTAGAGATATATGAGTTTATCAGCAGTCTGGTTAACATATTACAGGTATGCCTAGTTTGGAATCAGACGGCCGTATGTGAGGTGTGTTAAGTTGTTATTATATTTATTATTATACACATAAGCTCATAATAGAGACCATTCTTTGTTAGTTAGTGGTGAATATTTCGACAGTGATGGCATGACTAAAAAAAAACACTTTTTTCAGAAAATGCGTAAAATTACCTACCTACCTACTGTGTATGTAGATTTATGCTTTTTATATGCAGCTAGAAAAAAGATATTGTAGGAATCTTGTGTTTTCATCATTTTTTAGTTATTTCCACATGCTTAACAATGTTTATGTGTTTTACTTTTTTGAGTTGAGTTCGTGTTGGTAAATTTAGCGTCTTGCGTCGAGTGATGGCGATATTTTTCATGTATTTTTGGTCCGTAGGTATTGAGATAAGGAATTCGATGGTGTATCTACATAACACTGTAACTACATAAATGAAAAAGAAGTGAAAGTGAAATATAGGCAAGAAACCCAGACTAATGCAAATAGGTAGATATATTTATACATACAATTATTTGCACTGAGCAGGAGCCGAACCTGAGACCTGTCATTGCAGTCTACTGATCTACCGCCGCTACGTAGGGCCTCATAATAATTTAGGTATTTTCTTAGTTATTTACAGGAACTTAGTAGGTACAGTCCTTTGAAGTAATATTACAGTATCTCCGATAGAGATAGAGGGATATGAAAGTAACGGAATTTACTGGAGTTCACTAGAGGACTGTAAGACTTTTAAACATTCATTACATTTTAGTTATACCTACAATGAAAACTTGTTAATAAATTTAATATTAGAGATAGAGAAAAAGTTTTACATCCAATACTAGGTATCATTTCTTAATTTTCAAACATGATGGCAGCACCCTCCTGCCCCTCCCCTCCCCCCACCACCCCTCGTTACGCCCATGGGTAGATACATACAGGTTGCATTTTAGCTTGTATTTAAAAACCTGTAGCTATAAAATTCTCATATCTGCATCAAGATCTGCATAACTAAGTGCCACTAAACAGAACCTCGTCAAAATTCGTCCATTACCAGCTCACAAAGTTGAATATACTCTATGACTTCAATATCATAGGGAATAGGAAAGCTATACATACCAACATAACACATTTTCCCATGACCTACATTTTAAACAGCCCAACTGAAATATTCCCTCCAAAGTTCTTCTTGTTGGTACCTACGGAGAATCGCTAGAGTCCCTCGGGAGGAAAAGGTACGGGGACAGAGGAGTGACATCACTATATATACCTACCTACCTATGCGTATACATACATAACTATAGAATACGTGATGGTTTTGCACTTAGTTGTGTAATATATATTTTTTAAATTGATTATTCGAATAGGCGTTGGTCTTCCATTTCATGATGGAAAGTGACAATGCAGATGAAGATGGTACATGCCTATTTAAATAAACCTAGTCCCTTCCTCCACTCTTGAAGGTGCTAGAGAACAGGCAGTTTGATCCAAAATTTGGTGACTCGATTAGGTATGTCAGATACTTCAAAAATAATGACAAAACCTTGATAACATTGTGTTGGTACTACCGATTCAAAACATAAAAATACTGTTCATTTGTTTTTTGTTAGGATCATGAAAATTATACTGACCGGCTGATTGAAATTATACTGACCGGCTGATTAAAATTATACTGACCGGCTGATTGAAATTATACTGACCGGCTGATTGAAATTATACTAACCGGCTGATTGAAATTATACTGACCGGCTGATTGAAATTATACTGATCGGCTGATTGAAATTATACTGACCGGGTCATTGAAATTATACTGACCGGCTGATTGAAATTATACTGACGGGCTGATTGAAATTATACTGACCGGCTGATTGAAATTATACTGACGGGCTGATTGAAATTATACTGACCGGCTGATTGAAATTATGATCAAAATAAAATCTTTAAATGCTGGCTTAGATAAAATAATACCCACCTAGATGTTATACCTAATAGATGAGGAAGTATTTCGGGTTTCCTTGATTAGTGTGTGCTTCCTACATATTTATTTTTTGTTCAAAGAATAGATTAAAATTAAAATAAAAGAGACCTATGAGCTACGTACCATTAAAAAGAAAACTCTATGAAATCTGGGTATCTACAAATGTGCCTATGACCTTTAGGTATATAACCACAGGACTTTAAATACTATCCAAAATACACAAAAAGTTGGGATATGCATATTTACCTAGGTATATCACTTAGGTATATATATTCACCCAGTTCTGAACCAGAAAGTGACACATAAGGACAGCTGTACACAACAAAAACCAACTAAACATGCATTTCACACCTTGAAATCAATTTACGTCAGTGGGATAAATTAAAGCATTCCAAGTATAACGTCGAGGACCATTCACGACGACACAAGCCAAATAAAAAAATAACAAAAGCGCTCCCAGCCTCCCAGATTCGCACTATCATCTCCGCACAACCAATCCAATATGGAGGCTCTATACACACTCACCGATTGGCCAGCACCGTGATACTGGCCCCTCCCATGTCTCAGACTCCACCCCTCACACAATAAGTTACCAGACTCCACTCTATAAACGTCTGACAGCGTCCAGTTCACATCTGACGTCCAACACGATCATTAACGTAATCAACTTATACCGTAACATGAAGATTTTTTTCCATTAAATCAAAAATTTTATTCGCTTATCAGTGTACGATACGATCAACACTCCTCAAGATAATTCCGTCTTTGTCACCTCCACAAATTTAGTGCGCGATAGACAGGGACGGTAAATTAAAGTATTAGGTGTGGTTAAGAAAAATATGCCGCGGTGTTCAGTGTTCGTCGGTACACCTGACGTACGGGCGTGCGGTCGATAACGGTGCGACACTAGTCGGACGGACGTATAGTGATGTGTGTGATGTAAAAGTTCGATATCGATAGTTGTTGGGTAACAAACATGATGACTATGGACGTCGGGATGTATAACAACCAACAAAACGGTTACGGCGCTCCCGAATATTACCAGCAGGGTGCCGGGTACCAGCCTCCCTATGAAGGCTACCACGAATATTACGAGCCAGCTTCTCACTACTACGAGCCGTTGCTCCACGGGCAGACAACTCACGAGCATCCGACCACTCCAGTAATCAGTACAGACACAGGTCTGTGTTATACAAATTTGGACTATGGAGACCTACAACCAAATTATCCCATTCACACTTTGCCGACGCATGCAGAGGCTTTTAAGCACCGGGAGGAAGTTCCTCGGCACGAAGACATGCACATGCATGAACATAAAATAGATAATCACTATCTGGAGACGAAGTACAATATGCATTTCGTGGATGAGACGACGATGCAGTACAATCAAGGGTCCCCGTTGCCGTGTGCTGAATTCGAGCATTATCAGCCGAAGGACGAATTCGCTGGTCTCCGGGACACGTTTACTCGGGAGGGGGATTGCGTGGGACCTCATAGTCACCTGCAAGGGCACCAAGCGCTTGCGTCGCATGCTGCTGTTCCCACATATAAGTGGATGCAAGTGAAGAGAAACGTTCCTAAACCTACCGGTAAGTTTATGTACTTTAAAACATGCAAGCTATACCTATTATTGACAAACATTGTATTACCCACTTATGTGACAAAATTATCTGACCTACCATGAAATTAAATGTTAATTCTTTGGATAGCAAATCTAACAGCACAGCTGCTAATATTTTAAAATCAAATTATAAATAGTTCCCGCGACCATGTCTTAAATAAGGTGCAATATTGCTTTCGCTTACGCCTATATCTTTCCTTTATAAAAATATAGAAGGTATCTTATTGGATAGTTAGATAGGTAGGAATATTATCTTTATACGTAACTGCCTTTATAAAATTGTTCGTATATAAGCGATGAGTAGCTAAAATTCGACTCTGTATGATCGATCACCATAAAAAGTTGCGTTTTCCACACTACAAATTTTCTCCATAAAAAAATCTAGCAACGTGTTTTCCCATAAAGAAAATTTAGACTAGGTATCTTTTTCTCAACTTGCAAAACCTTTAAGAGTACCGAAGATAACTACCGAGCCTTTAAGTTTAGAGATATTTAGATAGGAACGTTTGCCGAGTGTCGCTATGCTCATCATGTACAAAAGAAAAAAACAATGTCTAGTCAGACTAATAGTACATATGAAGTAATAGGAAAACTATAAGAATAATTCTTTTAAATTGGCTAAATTTACCATAAGTTTACCCTACCCGGTGGGCAAATGTTTTCACTACAAACAAATTACGAATACATTGTGTCGCCACAACTTAAGTAGCAGGGTCAGTAACGCGTTCGTGATTATAATGGTTTTGCGACAACTTGTAGGCATTAAGCGACACCTGTGCTTGGTAATTGATTCCAAATAACATTCACTTTGGATGATGTGCTTGTTTGCAAAGTTAGATAGTACAGAAAATAGCATAAATTAAAATTTTTAAATACCCCCGACTCGAAGAATCCCTATAACTTAAAAATGCAAAAACAAAATTATGATAAACAAAAACGACATTTTACAACCATTTCAGCTACTTAGAAATAATAAAAAAATGGCATAAGTACAATGTTTCATTTAGAATCCTCCCATAAGCGAAATTATATGAAACTTTTAAAACAGATTCGGTTACGGTTTTCCATAGATTTTCATTTTGGATATGCAAAAGTTTCGGTTTTGGTTACGGAGCTTCATAGCATCCCTGGTCTATAACCCATAATACAGTAGTAGTAGTACCTCCCTAGTAACCAGTAACACAAAAGAACATTAACTTGTGTAAATACATACTTATTTTACATAAAAACACCATAATTATGTATAAAAATATTTGCACTACTAACTTTTAAACTTACGCGTTCCATGATATAATTATGTATATATACGGGAATTAACGCGATCACGAAAAGCTATTACATATCTCTGAATTGCCTGACGTTTCGACCAGGTTGCACTGGCCGTGGTCACAAGCTGACTCTAATGTATGTAATACCTTTTCGTGATCGCGTTAATTCCCGTTTAAATACATAATAATATTTGCACTAATCGGGAATCCAACTCGCGACCTCTGACAGTACTTTCAGTCGAATGTACTATGCGCCTTACAGATATAGGTACAAAGGTAGGGCTATGTTCAGATGACGGGCGTTGAGCGCGCGTTTTGATAACACCCGTTTACGCCTGGTATGTGAATGTACTCTTAATCATCTTGTTGACTATGTCAAAATTATGCACCTCCGAAAATACCTTCTCTATCTATTTCCAGTACCACTACTAATACAAGGTACCTACTCTTGGTGGTAATTATCATAAAACATCTCTAAAGTAGATTCTAAACTGAAATATGTATCGTTACTATCTTTTTGTGGAAGTTATTTCTTTACTAACTTTTACGATGTCGACGAAGGAGGGCGTGCACCGCTGAGCCAGTCAGCCTGTGACCACGGCCAGTGCAACCTGGTCGAAACGTCAGGCAATTCAGAGGTATGTAATACCTTTTCGTGATCGCGTTAATTCCCGTTAATACATAGATAGTTATTTCTTTATCTCTCGGGAACAGAAGGTACTTTTTTTCTGGATGAAATGTATCCTTTTAATCGTGGGACATCCATGCTTCGGCACGTATAGGCCGGCTCGACTCCGCTCGATACCACGGCCTCACAGAAAACCGGTAGTGAAGCAATGCGTGCATTGCATTTCGCCGCGTGAGTGAGGTTACCGGAGGCCCTAACCCTTCCCTCTCCCCTATTCCCGTCCTTCCCTTCTCCCCTCTTCCCCCCTCCCCCTATTCTCCTACTCCCACCTTAAAGGGCGGTAACGCACTTGTGACTCTATGAGTTACAGGTGCTCATGGGCGGCGGTAGTCATTTACCATCAGGTGACCCGTCTGCTCGTTTACCATAAAAAAAAATGTATGTCCTTTTCTGTATCGCTGACAACTTTTTTAAAAAATTTCATGATCATAAGTTCAATAGTTAAGGCGTTAAAGCGTAACAAACCAACTCACTTTCACATTGTAATAAAATATTAGCTTTTTCCTCCGAATTCGTTCGCGTGGAAATTTTTATAAAACGTACATTTTTCCGGGATAAAACCTATCTCTGTGTCAAATTTCATCCAGATCCGTTCAGCCGGTTTTGCTTGAAAGAATCCTTACAAACTTTTGCCTTTACAATATTAGTAAGACTGGTTAGGATAGTGCCCTTGATTCCAAAACGACGTAACACTCAATGACAACACAACGAATGATGTAATCAAAAGCCGGTTGAATATTTGTTAATTGGCCCGGCCAATTAAACCGTCACAGAGACACTGCTTTTTATATCACTCAATTAATATGAAGTCACTCACACGGTGAGCACACGGTACATCACTAACTGACTATTTACCATTTTAGGGTTCCGTAACCAAAGGGTGCCAACGGGACCCTATTAGTAAGTTTCCACCGTCCGTTCGTCTGTCTGTCAGCTGTGGCTGTATCTCGTGAACCGTAGTAATAAAAAATCATTTAAATAATAAGTTTTTTAACTACCTTAACAAAGTGTTGAATCTTGTACGATGGTACGGAACAAAATCAAAACCATTTATCAAAATCAAAATCATTTATCAAAATCAAAATCAAAACCATTTATCAAAATCAAAATCAAAACCATTTATTCCATTTAAACCAATTATGGGTATTTTAGACACAAAATGTAATTAAACAAATCAGTTAACATAGCAATCTTTGTTTTATTTTGCTAACTGTACTCGAACTTTCATGAGAGTGAGACGAAACAAGGTTAAAATTTTAAGTGGGTCGACAAAGGGATTTATTGTAATATGGGGCGAAAATTGGGGCGAATGTGTAATCAAACAAAAACAAAACAGTATGTAAGATTTTAGTATTAATTATTATTAAAAAATCTATGAATAACTAAAATATGCCAAAATGATTTGAAATGAACTAAACAACATAACCTTGCCAAAAGTTTAGAATTTATGTTCATCTATCAGTGCAATGACTCCTCTCAATTATGACATTTTAGTTCATAGCTATATGTAGCACTAATCAAAAATATATTTAGTGAATATGACCTCAATCGGTCAATTTGTTACAAAGTCACACACTCTCAAATAGAAGAAAAAAGATTTATATAATATGTAATATATTTATGACAGTCTCCATAGTGTGAGCTTTTATAGTTTACATACGTATACGATCGAAGTTGTTGACACTCTTCTTACATTTTTTTTTTAAATAGGCATATAGATATACCTTATTGCACACCAAATATCACAGAGGCAGTCAGTTGGATACACTAGTCTATTACAGTGTTACAATTGGCGGTTTCACACACTACTTTCAATGGATTATACTAAAACTAAGCAGAAATAGGTGGTGCAACCAGATGTATGGAGAATTCAACAACACAACGTAGACGTTTGTAAATTGTTCAAACGCAATGCAACAAATACTTAGAATTTATAATAAGTGTATAGTTTAGAAAAACTAAAACAACACGCTTTAACAAAATTAACAAGTAAAAAAGAGTTCCACAATCCACCTCCCGGCTCCATCATCAGACTATCCCCACCAAGCTCAATCTGTTGGACTCGGCAAAACGAATCATATGAGCCCAAACTCGAGGGGTTTACTAGTAGCTACTGAAGAGTTCCACTACCAACCTCCTGGCTCCATCATCAGATCTGCTCCAAGATGCCAAATTATAGTATTGTCATCCAAACTACATATACATACAAGGTTTCATTACAAAAGTAGGTTAAAATTAACTTCCAAGATTTGGTTACATAGTTGTGTAGTTAGTTAGTTACAAGTGAAACTAATAAAAGCGTGTAAATAATAATAAAAATACACAAAATAACCTCAAATAGTGATAACCGCTTAACGGTACATTTTATTGGATACGAGCTTTCAAAATTTCATCTCTCCCATGCGCGCGCGTCACCTTGACAGTGTGAAAGCACCTTTAACCAATAAAACGTATGGCTACACTTTCTACTTATGTAGAGTGTAGTAACTCCTTTTTTGCCTACAATAGTTATAATAACAAGCTACATAAGTGCATATGCCACTAGGTACATGATCCTACTAAACTGTAGGAGTAAAAAAAATCGGGCTATTTCCCCACTAATAATCCGCTTTAAATTTGGATTGGATAACATGACGACACAACAGGATTATATATTTTTAAACAAGCGTTCTGGATAGTCTTATATAAATTATAACGATAATTTTATAATTAAATACATCAATCTACGAACTTAATTAAAAAATAAAGTTTTTGAGGTCAATTTACAAATCATATATAGCTTCTAAATTAAGAAAGGAAACAACTCACGTCACTGTTATGACGTATGCCGTCACTCCAAAAGCCAGGGTTCGCGACCTGACCTCACTCGCAGCGAGCAAATAATTTGACAGTCCGCGCCTGACAGCTGTCCAGGGTACAACACTAAAGTGTTCGAAACTTAAAATAAGTAGTGACGGATGTGTTAACCACAGATATTTTATGCCTATTTATGTTTTTTATAAGAGGCATAGAGGTGCAAACATGTCTACGGCTAAACCATACCAAAATAAAATACGACTTTTATTATTTGAATCTAAGAGTAATAAGAGGAGGTATCCGATGGACATGGCCGCCTGTTTAGAATATTAGATTTCAAGAAAAGAGAAGAAGAGTCTATACTATCGTAACGAGACTGTTGATATTAATACTTATATATTATTGACAGTGGCGTAACAATAGGGTAGCAGAGCGGGCAAAATACCACGGGCCCATGGCTCTAGGGGGCCCCCGGCCCCGACCTAAAGGCCGTAAGCTCACGAGGCACCAAGAATGAACTTGTGCGCCATCCGATGACTTAGCCACGAGCCTCAGATGGTATAGTTACGCCACTGATTACTAAATACATACACAAACAATATTGCAGATAAAATACACTAGACTTTGGCCTGGATGAGAATCGAACCCACGACCTCTGGCTCAGCATTCAAGATCACTTACCAGTGGACCAACAAGCCGGTCAAAATTACTTTTCACTTTGTTTTTACAATTCATTTTCCTGCGATATTCAACATGCTGTATATTTTAATAGTTATACTTCAACAATCGACAACAAACAAATGAACCCGAATCCTAAACAAATAACCCTATTAATAACCACAGCGAAAGCAGCAACCTGCTACACCTCCTTACTGATTTTCCATAATTTAAAGCCAAGCCATACCATAAGTTAATATGAAAGAATATTACAAATAAGCAGTCAATTAAAACAGTACTGTCCAACATATGACGGCTGCGCGCATAGACACAGATGAGATGGCCCGATAAAGCCTTCACTAGTAACACGAGCACATGGTCAAGACGTGAAAGTTCCTTCCGCCGCACATTATTGAATAATATAACATACATGCTCTTTACCGTGATTTCGTTTTTTTTTTATTATTATTACCTTATGTCCTTTTCTGTAAAACGTCTATCCATCCATTTCATGTTGAGGTGTGAAGTTTTTCGGAGGCCCTAACCCTTCCCTCTCCCCCCACTCCCCTCTCCCCCCACTCCCCTCTTCCCCCCTTGCCCTAATGCCACCTTAAAGGCCGGGAACGCATTTGTGACTCTTGAGTTGCAGACGGGCGGCGGTAGGCATCATCAAAGAAATTCATTTTCGCATATATTACATAAGTTAGGATCAGGAAACTAGGATTAGGATGGCCTACTTTAACAAGAGCTCTAATATTAACTTCTCGGATTGTTGTTTTTTTAGGGTTCCGTACCTCGAAAGGAAAAAACGGAACCCTTATAGGATCACTTTGTTGTCCGTCCGTCCGAATGTCTGTCTGTCTGTCAAGACCCTTTTTCTCAGGAACGCGTGGAGGTATCAAGCTAAAATTTATATCAAATACTCAGGTCTACTGTTCTTTAGAGCTGTAAAAAAACAAACTTCTAAGCCAACGCAATCAAAAGATACAGCCATTTATGCCGCAAATTTTCGACACTCGCAAGGGAATCAAAACATACAGGGTACTTCCCGTGAACTCAGAATCTTGAAATTTTTAGTTACATCATATAAAAAGAATATTTTACGGAACCCTCGGTTCGCGAGTAAGACTCGCACTTGGCCGGTTTTTTTTTAGTTTGAATATTTGTACAAAGTCCCCCTAGACCACAGAAATCTAAATAAGGTAATAGAAGCGCTCAGTTACTCGCGAACTTTCTCTCTGCTGTCTAAATGTATTATATAGGTCAAACAAATGAGCTAATATACCTACACAATAGTAAGAAAAAAAGAAAATTAAGTCCAATAAAAAATAAGTTATGTTTATACTAATTAATTCCATGAGTGAAAATGTCAAACACTACTATTTGGAAGTTCAGTTCAACTATCCGTCTATTAATTTAATCTTTTAATCGGCTTTGAAAGCCGACACCGCTGGCCTATAGTTCCTCAGCGACTTCATTGAGTTAAACACCATTTGATTTTGCTTCAAAAAGTATACCATGTCTTATATACGATGTTAATGTGATCATTTGATATTTATAGTACTAAGGAGGTTAATAATTACTTAAAAAAAATTGAATTTTAAACTCCCGCTCACCTTTTTTAAACAATAAAGTGTACTAGTAACACCACACACACCATTAGTAGTAATCATGTTAACCCCATCAATAATTCTAAATGCTTATGTCAGGAGTGGGTTTACGTCGCGCGTCGGTAACTACTGAGTGGAGTTCGAACCCGCAACCATTCGATCGAAAGTCCGACACCTTTAGGTTATTACACTACCATCGCTTAAAATACAAACTTAATGATCGTTTTATTAATAAGGTGTTTACTCATGAAGGTTCTTTCTTATACTAAACACTTTTGGCACACTCTCCTGAGTTTGTCTACCGCTGAGCGCGCTGGCCTTCTGCCTCAGTCGACACCGCTCCACGTCCACTCTATTGTTAGTCAATACAAAATAAAATATGCACCTTAATCTACCATACCATCCTATCTACTATCACACTACCTACAATACCCAGAACGACTAAATCTACGTACATATTTTTGAATTCACAAGAAAACTCTAACTAACAACTTGTACAAAATACCGTCTATATTTGGCTAATAAGTACAATCTAGGAACAACACAAGCGACACATAACATTAGGCGGCCACACGCGACTCGTTTACAATCCGCCTAATCCCCGTGTACGGTATCTTTGTTTGTTTGTTCGCACGCAACACGCACAGGGGCCGAGTTTTGGGGACACTACTGTTAAAAACAAACTTAAAGAAAGCATTGTAGGAAAATTTCAAGCGAAGAAAAGTCAATCCTCTCGAATATGATCGATTTCGATTATAATCGATTTTTTTTTATTTGAAATTGTACCGTATTACTCGTAGTAGATAAGTAAGTGTAAAAAATATTGAAATAATTGGAATCAATATTTAAAAAACTCTCTTAAAGGTGAAGAGTGTTTTTTATTTGTATGAACGCTTTAATTTTAAGTTCTATTCCCCTAGTTAAAAAAATAATGTGTTAAATGTTCCATTGCAAATGCAAAGCAAATAAACAAAACCGCATACAAATTTAATAGTGAATACAATAAATATAAAATGATTCTATAAATTGCATGCATGAGAAAATCCTAAAACGAGATTTCTTAAAACAGAATGTCATGAATGTCAATAATGATGGATACATATCTAAAGCAATGATTTTATCAGAAAATATCTTGTTTTCCCATTATATCAGTGATAAGATGTAGCATCGAGTGCAATACAGCCAGTCTTCGTTTAGATTTGCACTTGGCTTATCTTATTTAGATTTAGTAAAAAAATCTAAATTTGAATGAAGCTAATAAATTACTATAGAATATCTTGAACGTTAAAAATACTACTACATTTAGAATTTTGAGAATCTTTCTATTGTGTTGGCACTACTGAACACAATAGTTTATATTCTTTGGTAAACATGAAGGGCTTTGGTACGCCTTTGGTGCTTTTGATTTCTACAAAGCTTTTCACTTGATGAACCTGTATCTTCTAATCTTTTACTCTCTCTAGTACGGTCAAAACTCTAGTACTATAAATTGTTTTAATAGTTCTCTCTACCGTTGTTAAAATTAGAGATAAAAATTGATCTTACTTGTTATTCCATATCACTTTAATAGATAAAAAGGTTTCCCAGGGATGTATATTAGGTCCTTTGCTGTATAATTTGTAACTTATTTTTTGTATCCCCTGCTGTATGTTAAGGAATAAAATTTCGTAGGCTTGTAGGTCATAGATATGACAGATGGCAATACTGACTTTTTTACGGTTCATCACGAGTTTTTTACGATATGAATAGGTAAAGTACACAAGACACCCCCTTGTACCGCATTGAAGAAGTATCTAGCGCTTCACCCTTGAGTGTTAAGGCACTGGTAACCGCTTACCATCACATGCTCTTGTTTGCCACCTAAGTTATAATGAAAAATGTTCTTCATGAGAGATAATGCACTAAATTTGTATTTGAATACTATCATGACGTATCCAGTCACATCATGCAAAATGTCTACATTTCAAAAGTTTATCTTTACACGTGTTATGTCTATCAACAATTGACATAACCATGTGATCGCTTTATTTTAAAACTAAAATAAATTTATAAAAATCATTAATCAATCACAATCATCAATCGGTGCCAAATGTCACAACGTCACTACGTGTGCCTACCTTATTTTATTTTAAGTTATATTAACGAAAATAGTAGCGTCTCTTATTTCTTATCTGAGTAAGTACAAGTTTTCTTTTTCAGGAACGCTATCATCAATAAATGGTGTAAAAATTAGGAACTCATAATCCATGAACCCCATAGTTTGCGAGGTCCGATACACTCTAAGGCGTTTTTCAATTTGAGAATCCTTCTGCCAAAGTGTATATGTCGTGGCCAGATCATAGAATTGACCATTTCATGATGTGCTCGACCATTTCATGAAATGGTTGTATTTCATGAAATGGCCAACTAAAACTGACCATATCGTTAAAAAGAAAATATTTTGCCCAAGTTACACTGTGTAGCATTTGGGTGTACTTTATCTATAATATGTATTTAATCATTTATAAAAGTATGTTTATTAGCAGTCAGCATTACCATAGTACAGGCTTTGCCTAGTTTAATCAGACGTTAATTTATTACTGCATTATTACTAATAAATGTCATAAAATATACACAATCACTAAGCACGTAGTTTTGGGCACTATAGCCACCGAGTCACCAATCCCCAAACTGTCTACTCATGATGACTGGAAATGTATGTCCAATAAAGTCGGGCCACTGTCGCGATACAACATGTGTTCAATCAATTACCCCCCGAATTACATTGTGGTGATTTTATTAGCTGTGGCTTTGGCCATGATGACGAGGAACTTTTAGTGAGGTTATATTAAACGATTTCGTTTAATAGACAATATAAATAGTGCTATCCATTTATCTGTATCTTGTTTCTTCAATCTGTTGTTCCCGGGTATTGATATATGCAGTATTGAAGTTAGAGTTGCAGTTAGTTCAGAACAGTCGGAGGTTAAATAGAGCGTACCTATAAAACGGTATTTTTTTAAAAGATGTCCTGTCCACGAGTGACAACCGTTATCGACGAAACTTAATGTTAGCAGAAGAGAATTTCCTTGAAACGTCTTTATAGGTGACTTTTTAATTTTGAAGTGTGAATGTGAACCGAGCTCTTGCAAAAACGTAGCGAGAGGCATCTTTGCAAAATATTATTGAAGACTATTCGAATTACAAAATGACGTTGTTGTCATTAGGTACAACAGCAGCAGCAGCAATAGTTTATTTTTTTAATTTTCTGTAAAACGTTCTGATTTTTTCTTTTTTCCAAAATCTTGTATCTTACTAAAAATTATATGTCTATTACATTTTAAAACCAAATTAACCCAAATCAGTAGCTCTAACTTCTTAACTTATTCGTTAACATCAATAGAAAAAATATATGACAAACCATTATATTTATACGATAGAACTCATAATGATGTAAAATCTCCCCTCACCCCAAAAGTAATAAAATTGAGATTCCCAACCAATTTTTCTTAAGTTTGGGCAATTTCGTGAAATAATATTATTAAAACATTCCTTACTTATCCAAAGCCGCACATGACACCGCCCACGGCGATTAGAGATCGACATAATTACCGCGCTTCACATGCCGACTGACAATCGTAATATTTACATTTATATTCGAATGGAATGCACATCGAACACATTATTATAATTCAAAACTAAATTAGAGCAATAAACAATATTTATTCTTAATTCATTAAAAAAGAATGAATGAACAATTGATTAAAGTAGGAAGTCAATATGTACCTATATATTATATTATACCCTGTAATGTTCTGTAAGTTGAAATATATTATGAATGACCGTGCCCGACTAGATGCTATCAAAACTTTCACATTATCAAAGCTTGTGTTTGAAATTTGAAATTTATGATTATTGAATGATTATTGAATATGAATTCGAAGATCATCAGCTCTTTTCTAATGAAAAGAGCTGATGACCTTCGAACGGCTGAACAGATTTTCTTGAATTATATCAAAGAATACTCTCGATCAAGTCCCCTTTCAAACAAAAAAAAAACGCACTTAAATCAGTCCATTTGTTTCGGAGCTACGATGCCACAGACAGACACATAGACACGTCAAACTTATAACGCCCCTCTTTTTACGTCGGGGGTTAAAAACTGACATTATTAAATGGTATTAAAATATTGACATTATAATAAGTATTGCTATGGACTGGAAATATTGGATATTATTTAATTGTATGTGTCATGATTTGTATTAATAACTAGCGATCCGCCCAGGCTTCGCACGGTTTTAATTGATTTTTTACTCTGTAACTTGATATATTTTCCTTAGTTTACACAAAATAAATTGCTGAACGCACGCATAAATATTTGACAACCAATATATATGTCAATCCTCTTCCATTACTGACATTATTCTACCTTTGTAAAATCTAATATACGATACTAACGTCACTAATGCCGCGTTCCAATAAACAAAAAACGATTCGTTTTGCTTACGGACGGTAACATTTTCGTTGAAAATTCAACGAAATTTTACTGTCCGTAAGCAAAACGAATCGTTTCTTGTTTATTGGAACGCGGCATAAATTGTTTTGCCTTCCCGGAACCTCTCCACTAACACTTGAACTTTATGGTATGGTATTAAAGTTCAAATTGACTTTTAAGTATTATTACGAATCGTTTGTATGGGAGTATAGAAAAGTGTTTTTTTTAGACTTTTTCAGGCAATTTTTAAAATTTTTCTCGCCGTAAAAACCATCTTTGAACTTCAACGAACATTTAAAAAAAGAATTGGTCAAATTGGTCCAGGCGTTGTTGAGTTATGCGCTTACCAACACATTTTGCAATTCATTTTTATATTATAGATTGAAATAATAACTTGCTTGTCAATAATATTGACTAAAATCGCATGTGTTAGAATGTGTAACCATGTAAGATCTTTTCTGTATCTACTGACTTCTGCAATAAAATAAATTTGAATTCGGAAGTACATTCATCCATAGTAATATTATAAATGCGATTTTTACGACTAAACGGCTGAACGCATCGCTATAATTTTGGCAAGGAGATAGATTGTTTTTCTACGCGAACGAAGTCTTTCAACACAATACATTTTGCTTTATTACAGTCGTAGTAACTATCACTAATCTTTAATACCTGTAAATACTCGTACTATTATTATAGGTAATATAGAAATACCGCCAAGTGAAATTAGAATATTCGCCTTCTAATCGAGGCAAACAAAATATATTATAATGGCCTTAAACGGAAAAACAGTAAAAAGTCCCCGAATAATACCAAAACGTAAAAAGTATGTAACAAAGGAAATAGGTGTATGTAGTATGTATATGAAACACGCCAAAAGTAGACCACACGTGAAGTCTGCCAAACGACGAACACGCTCGACTCGTCTGTAGATGTTATCTATTGCCTGCCTCACAATGCGGCCCTGTGCCCAGATATCAAACCTCGCGGGATTACACCCACCACCTATATTTTGCCACCCATCAATTCTTACCACACGAATTCGAGCTTTAAAGCTGAGGTGCTAGAATTTCGATTTAAACGACCTATTCTTTCGAACAGCAATAATATTTTAGCATAAAAAAGGATAGGTATCTCACGTTGTCATTTTCCGCTTGCAACTTGACTGTCCCATGACATTTGGATCTTCGAAGATATTGACGTTTGACAATCGATTTTGAACTTTGTTTAACCTCGCTATGCATTATTTTCTATTGACAGTAGGGAGGGTGAAGTTTTTATTTGCATTTTTGTGGAATGCATAAGGCTACAATGTTGTGATTGTCAAAATCATGACGTTCAATGCAGTCGCTTAACAATGATGACGTGGCAGAAATGCTTGCACAATATATTGCAGTAAAGATGAATATCTCCTTTTCGCAATGTGTTGCTCACGTAGGTATAGCTCCTGGGGAAGATTATATATCTGGAGATAGTGGCATAACTACCTATCTACTTAAAATTTTGTCACTGAAAACCTGCGCCGTGTGAAAAAAACGGCTACACAAATGCACAAAATACTAGTATTGAACGTCAGCCTTTCTAACACAGAAAAACGTAAAGATATTATTTCAATGTTAACTGTAAAATCTAAATTTATTTGCGCAAAATCTGACGCAAAATTAAGTAAGTGATAGATCAGATGTACTCTTTGAACACAAAACAATAGAATACATTTTACTTATATCTATTTATAACTAGCTGCGCCCCGCGGTTTCATCCGCGTAAGTCCCAATGCCGTGGGAATACCGGGATAAAAAAGGGCCTATGTGTTAACCCAGATCTCCAGTTATATAATTTTTTCGTGAAAAAGGAACAAACATCCATACATACATACATCCTCACAAACTTTCACGTTTATAATATTATATAGTAGGATTAGCAGGACTAGCTAATGTTATATACAATTGGCAACCTTATTGACATTTGCAATCTCTTCCTGGCGATCATTAGATGGACAGAGGAACATAGATGAAAAGAGAGGCTGCGGTGTACATGCCTATGTGAACAATCTATATAAATAATACCATTAACAGGTGTGCAAAATTTGAATGAAATCTGACCGTTTAAAGTGGGTCAAAATCGCGCCCTAAGGAGTCGGTTACAAACAAACATACAAACATACAAGTGAAGCTAATATAAAGCGTGTAAAATGAATCCCCATTTCCCTTGGTCACGACATCACGCGTGAACGGCTGGACCGATTTCGCTAATTCTTTTTTTTGTGTTTGTTATTGTCAGGAGAATGTTCTTATGAATGAAAAACGAAGAAAGTTGCGAGGTAAATTAGGAAATGTACGAAAACTTAACGAGGGACTTACGCGGGTGAAACCGTGGGGCGTAGCTAGTAATATACAAGCACTGATTTAAGTTACTTGTCATAAATATTACCTGTTTGCAATGAAAATGATGATAAGTACATATATACATACATAAATAAACATGTAATTTCTAAACAATAAATACTTTGCTACACACACACACACACACGGTATAGCGGTTTAGGTATTCCTGTTTAAATACCTGTGCACTTTCACATTTATAATATTAGTTTCTAAAGAGTAAAGTCTAACATAATGGATGCCAATCAAGTAAAATGCCAGCCTTCCTTACAGCCTGTAGCATTGTAGTACTGGCAACTATTTACATCCACTTATTTAAAGTTATTTATAAATATTATTTTTATTTGTATACATTTCTTAACTCGCGGATCGCTTGATGGATATTTGACGACCTTTCTCATTAGGAGAAACACAACACTATGGAACCAATGTTGTATGGTTGTAGTTATCTGGACGTTGCGGGTTCGGAAAGACAACCATTGTTTTTTTCCAAGAATGTGTTATGTTCCAGTTGTCAATGTCAAAAAGTATTATGACAGTCGCGAGTCTTACTTGGCTCAAAGGTTGTCCATTGCCGTACAGCGGGGAAACGCGGCCCGTATAATGAGCGGCTTTGCGTCGCGTCGGGGTGGACTTTTTTAAATTCGACTATTTTTTGTTCAAAATTGTAAACCTAAAAATTGAATTAATTTACATATTAGAATTCATACAATACATGTTAAATTATATAATATCAGTATTAAAAATAATATATTCTACCCGTTTGAAGACGTACAAATACTTAGGTAAGGAACAAATAGTTAACTTAGTTAAATATTGACAATATTATTTCCTCCTCTTACTTATATTGCAATGGACTACATAACTTATTTCAAGAAAGCATTCGTAGTCTACTATTTCCACAAAACAAGGAGTTTTATACACAGAGCAGGCGATTTCCCATTATGTGACGGTGTTGATCAAAACTCGTAAAGCACTTTATGAATCTACAACAATAAATCCTTAATTTAATTCCTATATTACTCACAATCAATTCAAAATGTAATGTGCAATAAACGTGTCCAAAAAATAATAACCCCTACACAAAAAGCTCCTTAAAAGGTTGAACGAAAATCGTTTACGTCAACTCAATGAATTTGAGTAAGTGCAGTAACAATACAATTTTAGCCAAAGTTGATGGTTCACGTCTGATTGCAGAGCACCGCCTCCGAAGGGGTTATTAGGAGTGAACTGAAAGTGGTAGAAGTGGCATATTAAACGTGGCTTGCAAGTCACCTGCATTAGGCGAGACGTGGGTGATGGCGCAATTTAAGAACTATGGCGTTTTCCACTATTGTTCACATATAAAAGTTTCATAGACTTAAATATCTGATTCGATACCAATTTCGCCATGATATCGATTGGGTGTGTCAGACCTACTTTTGTTATTTTTTATATCCTCTCCTCTCCTAATGAAACAGGCAGTAATAATAGGATAATTACGAGCTCGTGACCGGATGCTTAAAAATTGATGTAAACAATGATGTCTTTACGCATCGGCCTCTGAGTAAGAGGCTCACTGGCGCAAACCTGAAACGATACTATGAATCCACTTACGTTTTTCGACTCCCAAAGTGTGCCAAAGTAATGGTTAAATATTGGCACACTTATTAAAATTGGGTTTAGCTGAATTTTCCATTAACATTTCTTCGTATGGTTTGCCTACGCAATTATCTGATGATTACCAAAACTTTTATAAAGTCCACCATAACTTCTCTAAACTTAATTCCTATTTTACTTCACCACTTTTTTACAAAATTATCTAAACAACTAAACTTGCATAACTCCTTAATCAGAGAAATACGGCTAAAGTCATTGATTTACAAGTTTTCTCAAGTATTGCACGTTTCATAAACCGGTTGCTTGTTTGTCACTGTACCAGTATCAAATAATCTATTATTGAAGCCCGCTATCTCTGCTGCCTTACACCAGAGTCCCACGCTAGGCCCAGTAAACCGATTACGAGCGGCGTCCAGCTCGGGGGAGACTATCGCACAATCTCACACGCGACTAGCCAGCTCAACCCCTCACTCTTTCACCCCCTCAGCTTGACCCTCGGCGGTCACGTGACGCGCTTTCCAATACAAACCTTTGTCCTGGTAATGACCCCGTGACTTGTTTTATATCAATAATAATATTATAAGTGAGGCAATAAAGGCTTGTTAAGATTTCGTAGATAGGCGAATTTGGACAAGTTTTACTGAATTTTTTTTTGTATATACAATTAAAATATTCTTGACAAGATGTCCATTTTTTTAGCTTTAAAGATTTTTTTTGCTCATAAGAACTTAAGTGCACTTACAATGAGATACATAATACTTAATTCTAAATTGTGAATTATATCTCTAGCGTGTTAGAAAGTGTTTTAAGGGTTATACATCAATATTTGTAACATGTTTTCTTGTACATTTTCTTTTTTTAAGACAGTATTCGCAATACGAAATAATCCCTTTATAGCTAAAGAAGACTATAGAGACATACAAAAAATGGATACAAAGTAGTTACGCTTGAATACAAAACAATAAATATTGTCCGTCCATATATGAACTATTTTTGAGCCGCCAGGCATGGTCACCTAGTCTGTCGGAAGTCTATTATAACTATCTTTATTACAATTATTCCTCAAATTCCATTCACAAACCTTTAAATACTTAAATCTCATCTTACTATCAACATCATAACGGTGGTCTATGAACGTCTACTTTCTATTAACTAAACTAATGAACTCCCGAACCATTTTAACCCACATATTTAACGAATAGATCCGAGATACGGTGCATTCCTCGAAGATATGGAGTCTATTGTCTTCACCTCAGTTTCCGAGATAGGGTCACGTATACGAACAGATTAGTAGGTAAGCGTGGGATGGACGAAAGTCTATATAATATTAAATAAATTATCGATCAATGATCTTATTAGGGGCTCTTGGGAAATGGTTTTGTAATTGATATATTGAGAAATAAAGTTGGCTGGCAAAGACTGGATTAAAAATGACTAGTAATGGTTTTTTATGTAGTAAGCAGTAAATAAGTACACGTTTACAATTCAGTGGTTGGCTAACAAAAGAATATTATAAAGACAAAACGTAGACCTTTTGTAACTTGACTGTTCCAAAGGTCCTCGAACAAAAATCACTGACATTTTATTGTGACGTCTACGGCTTAATCATTTTTAGATAAAAGGTTTCACACATGTACACACTACTCAAATTTACACATACCTACATACATATAAGCCACACACAATACGAGCACCACCACTCCCTTACACTTACACTGTTCTGTTTGCATGATCTAGATACTGCTATGAATAATATGACCGAATTTTCAAAAAGTATCTAACTACGCTTATTTGTGTTTTAACTAACTATGCTTAGTTCGAGTCTAGGTGAGGATGTGTATTAAGTCCCGGAAAATTATATTATTATTACTATTAAACGATTTGAATATGAGGATGAAGAATTTGAAAGGCACTGATAACAGCTTACGGTGAAGCAGCCTACTTACATATCCCGCAAAAAAAAAAGCTTACGTATGTCCTTCTCCAAGGTCTATTTCTATGTCAAAAATTTGTTCAGCTATTTAAGGGTGAACACTTAACAGGCAGACAGACAGAGAGATCGACAGAGTTTGGTATTTATAATATTAAGTGGAATACGTAATAGTTTTATACGGATCCCTTCAAACTGGTGCATGTTTTAACGTGTTAATATAAGTTAGTAGTGGACTCCAGGTCGGTCGATTATTACCATATCAGATTATGGTTTAATTAAAGGATTATTTATTAAATAATAATGTACGCTAATCACTATTAAGTGTACCGTTATAAGTATATTGTTTTAATTAAGGCATTGCTTAATAAGGCAGGTCTTAACTAACTGCGTTAAGATTTTGTTAGAAATTAAGGGGTTTAAATGCTTTCAAACTGGAACTTAACCAACATACAACTTGTAAAGGATGATCTAAGGTAGACTATGAGCAAATTTTTAGTATAATGGTAAACAACGTACCCTAGAGATGCTATCAAGAATCACACTAAAAAAAATTTTCATCAATTCAAAGGTGGCATACAAGTATACAGCCTGTTTGATGGTAAGCGATCAACGTAGTTTTCGGACGTTGCAATTCCGAGGTTTTCGCACTTGATTAGTTAGCACATAACATATTTTGATTGTTTTAATTGGAGCTGGCTCTACAGAACACTGAAATTTCTCCTGTTTTCGCAATAGAACCTGTTTCTTCACGTCATTATGATTGATAATAATTATTTCAGCAGCCATCCTATATCCGATCACAAATGTATAAGCTTTAGCGGGAATTCAAAGGCCTTACGGAGGATCCTTAGGGTACCAAAACGGAAGAGGGTGGGAGAGTAATATAACGTGTGCAGCAATTACTTCTTCTCCTGGTCTAAAGGTTACAGGACCATCGGCGATTCCAAGCAATAAACAGACAGATCCGGCGTCTGTAGGCACGCAAAATGGACTTCCAGCCACTTACCTATTACATAAAATTATCTTTAGGTTAATTCTATTCAAATTTATTTATTTGCGTCAAAATGGTACATAAGGTTTTCTTTTTGTTTTTATGGTATAGGGGGCAAACGAGCAGACGGGTCACCTGATGGTAAATGACTACTGTCGTTCCGTCCATGGGCACCTGTAACTCAAGAGTCACAAGTGTGTTGCCGCCCTTTAAGGTGGGAGTAGGAGAAGAGGGGGGGGGGGGGAGAGGGGAAGAACCGGAATAGGGGAGAGGGAAGGGTTTGGGCCTCCGGTAACCTCACTCACGCGGCGAAATGCAATGAAATCACTGCCGGTTTTCTGTGAGGCCGTCGTATCGAGCGGAGTCGAGCCGCCCCATACGTGCCGAAGCATGGCTCTCTCACGTGCATAAATATAACATATGTATAAGTACCTCCACTTTTACTGCAAGGGCATGGAAATGTTACCATATTTTGACTTAATTACAATAAAACAATATAACAAATTTAAGGAAGTTTTGTTAGAGTTCGGGCACAGGCATTAGACAGACAGTTTCTTACTACTAATCTTTGACAACATATGCCTTATACATTCTAATTTAATTACTACACATTAATCATCAATGTTGGGATTAAAACTTTGGAGTCATTTTTAAATTGAAATCATAATCTTCTTACCCAAAGAAAAAAAATTAAAGAAAATCTTTAACTATGAAATTTAATTAAAACAGGTTTGACGTCGCACTCGTCATTACAATACTAACAAATTCAATATTTGGTCTAGCAAAAAAACTCACCAGTTTGATATATAACTAATATAATCAGATATCAAACCAAATCTACAAAAAAAATGTTGTCTTTAAAGTAAATAAAAAGTAATATTTCAAATGTATAAATAAGGTACAGCGCACTCAACGTGCCATTATAGAGAAAACTCATTAATTAATGGGGGGGGGGAGGAGTTTAAGAAAAACTTTACGGTTTTTCCAAATTTATTTTAGGTTAACGGCGATGTGCTTATCAATCGCTATTTTAGGTACTCCTAAAGGAAGTAACCTTTAAGCCATATTATCTTATTTTGCATCTTCTATACTGGTAGTCCTCTAGTCTTTTACCGGTCTATTTCCATACTTAGAACTTCTCTTCACCACATTTTCTTCATCCCTTCGCATCATATGTCCCTTTCTATCCAGCCAGTTTTCTTTCTCCCCTTTAATTTGAAATGTTTTAAATTAATTTCTTAGCCAAAATCGGGGTTATCAAAAAATATATTTATATCTAATGAGTTATCAGGGCGCGATTTGCGTCACACGAATTTTGTGCTATCGATGCAGATGGCGAGATAACAAGTACAAGTCAGTTGTGATTGTAGAATTCAATTTTTAATCTTATCTACGGCGCCACGGTTACCGATAATATAAAATAACTGAACTTACGAGTTAAATACTGCCATTGTTTCATTAAATACAACTCGTTTTCAAGTATTAAAGACTAGCTAAGCTAAGCTTTGCGTATAGTATCAGTTTCAGAGTTAATTGGCCACAAGCGAACAATTTTTACCTCTTAATAATATTAGTAAAGATACTGACAAAAAATACGATCAGGGGCTACTGTCGCTGTTGATAGGAGCCCTTGATCAAAAGCCACTAACAAAAGTTTTAATTCTGAATTGAACTCTCAATACGTGCCAAAAAGATTCTCCTTTACTCAGCTCATTAGTGCAACATTTTCGAAGTAATTGTCAGTGTAATCTATCTGTGGCCGTCTTATAGAGTTCTGTAATAAAGAAAATGGAATCACTTATTCATAATAGTCAATGTTAAACTGAACTTAGGGGTAGAACTTAGTTTTTAGGCAAATAAACGTGCCAGAAAATGCAGAATGCCGGGTCCCTGATAGAATACCTAATTTTAATACATATAATTGATAATACCGCATTCAAATTGTTCTATAAGCTTCTTATGACGTAAGGTATGTATTTCACACACTTCACATTAGGATAACTGTTATTTATTTTTATATTATTTATCAGTCGTGTGCCTAATAATAATAATAACTTCACACATGTCACAAACGACCTGTAGGTACTATGGTAATCAGACTGCTGATAAACATACATATATATTTTTAAATACATACATATTATAGATAAATTACACCCAGATACAGAACAAATGATCATGCTCATCACACAATTATTTGTCCTGGGTGGGAATCGAAACCACGACCTCTGGCTCAGCAGTCAGGGTCACTAACCACTAGACCAACAGGCCAGTCGGGTATATGTTCTGTGATATTCAAATGTTAAATATTGTGAATTGCAAACATGACTAACATTTCGTTGGTGATTAGTTTTATAAAGATGTAACTATGTTTCATGCTCTAGAATCTGGCCTCAACAGATTGCCAATTACTCTAACGGCAATTGTATTTTATTAAACGCAACGGTTGAGCTACAGACGTAGTAGGCACGAATCAGTTTTAGTCCTACGTAAAAGAGGAAATAAAAAAGACACGACGCTGACTACTGTGTATTGTAGTTTTTAGTTTGAGTTACATTCCTTTACATATTCACATACGTTAGAGAGCTCGGATTTCCCGGCAACAATCAGTTCGATGTAAGGTATGCAACCCTCCCTCCCTCTCATCCCTATAAGCAATATCCCTTTCATTGCCTTTCCTTCTTCTACCTTTCCCTTTTCTTTCCATCTTTAATTCCCAAAATGCCCGGTGGACGTCAATAGGCTTACCATAAGGGCACTTTGGGAGTGGGCTCAAATTATACGTCAGCAAAATGTGTGGGTGTTTAATATACCTCTGCCTATATTTTCAGGGATGAGTCGTAAGTGTATGTATTAAAATAGACGGAGGTTACTACCTGTAGGAAAACACATCGCACTGCTATTACGAAACTGTATCAACCCAAAATAGGGTAAATTTGAGATAATTCATTTTTCATACGTAAATATCAATTCCCTACGCGTCAATAAATATAAAATAATAATAATAAAGTGTAATAAGCCGAATTTTTCAACAAAACAACTAAAAATAATTCTTTTTTTTTATTATTTCTTCAGATATTAGAGTATTAACTCAAAAATTGGAAATAACTTGATAACCTGCAATCATTTAAATAATTCATTAATGCAGAAATCCCTTAATTTTATCAATAATCTATATACAGTGTTCACTTTTTATAATCTTTAACAGGAAGCGAGTAATCAGTTTTCTGTCGTTTCTGAAAAAAGCTACATTTTGAGTTGATACCAAAGACTACAATAGTATATAGGATATAGACAGGCAGCTCTGCTTCTTTTTATTGACAACACAAAACTCTGCCTAGTGGTCAGATACCGAAAACTAATATAATATACATATCTATAGGTATACATATATATATACAATTGAACAATATATAGGTACCTACTTATACGGTGTATGTATGTGTTTTGTTGTTACTTGTTTCTTGTTTTATTGGTTCTAACATTAGAATTTTATACTTTAACTAATTAGTGTATGTTTATGACTAACCTACGATTTTTATATTCAAACCAAAACTTTTATTGCAAAAAGAAAAGCACAAGAAACCGGCAATCGGTACTTATACGGAGCCATTTGCAATATAAGTGAAGTGTTGCCAACCTAATATTAATAAGTTCCAATTATTTAAAAAAAAAAAATTGTTGATTGTTACGATTGTATTTTTAATTAATATTATTGTGTGTTGGTGAACAAATTGTTGTTTGTATAAAATTTCAAGTGGTTTTAGATATTTAATATGCAATATTTTGTTATTTACAAATGCGAATTTTAAATCGTAATACTTTTGAGGGTAATAAATTTCCAATCATACAAATCATCAATTTAAATATTGTAACACAGTAATTTTAGTTCCAGTATCTATCCTTGGGATGGCACTGGACTCAATAAAAAAAGTGCAATTCTTTTATGTTCCAAGTTGCCATAGCATGGTAGATACACTCTTGTAATAGCAGTGCGACATATTAAATTAGTGGGTATAGAATAAAAACAGATGTACCTGTCGTAATATTGTTATACTATATAATCATGTTTTGTAAACATAAAACAAACATTTTATTAATCGATATACGTTTAGAAAATGTTTGTTCATAAAACTACAGCCATCAAGCATGTAGTTTTGTAACTATAAGTGTTGTACTATAACCTGATCGATGATCAGGTGATCGATTATGGTTGCGAAGAGTATCGATTTCTTTAATGTCCAAGATTACATTAGGGTCTAATGGGCTCAGGTACGATGTCTTCATTGTTCTTTGATACCATTGTTTAAATCAAGCTTCTTGTTTTGTTATTGTACTGATTAGGTCAATTATATAACGTTATTTATTTAAGTATCCGGAAGCTCCTTGCTCAGTTCCTCACAATATAAACCGGCTACCCGGAACTGTTTTTAGCTGTTAATAACAATTTATTGTGAAGTTTACAAAAGATAATTTTAAGTGAATACCATTCTGCACCTAAGTATAATGTCGTAGCTTAATTGTACGTAACTTATAAATAAGGTATCTAATTCAAAATGGGCTTTTCAAATGGTGCCGATAGTGACTTAGATTAGCTGTACAACAAAAAAATGTGTGTGTGTACCAGAGTACACAGGTAAGAAGTGAAACTTCTTTACGACATATCATTTTTCTACTATTTGCAACTTCACGAAAATGGGGTAGATAAGGCTTAAGCCTTAAGAAATTATAAAACGAAATATATAATCACTCTCACTTTTCTTGTAAATTCACTTAAATTTGAATAAGTCTTTTTATTTGATCACTTTCAAATTAATATATTGTTATTCTTATTTCAAACCAAACTTCAAAACTAATATATTGTTGTTATTATTATAATATATTACATTATATTCTTTACGTCACTATACTAAACTTTGATAAAAAAAGCAACATGGCGCGTAACCGAAAAACGTGACGATTGCTACAAAATTTCTCCTATACGTCGATAAAGAAGTTTCACTTCAATAACAATTTAACTGATTAGTTTCATGACAATAATAACAGTGCCCGGTATTTCAACTCCCGTTTATATTAAGTTAAATATATAGTTTGCTTCGCAAACTTCCTAAGATTTCAACGATTAATTATTCTTACTACCCTGCCTATAGATTTTAGCGTAATGTATAGTATAGCTTCTTAGACAGTAAACTGAATATCTGACACAATTTTTTTTTTTCTTTTTTCGAATCGGACAGATAAACAAGCTATTATTATAGATTAGTATACTTAGATTGCAAACTAATGAGTGATATGTTCTAAAAATCTATTTGAGTATTGGTATATATGTAGTAAACTGGTACTCAAAGGTGTTTCCCGAAAGAGGTTTTTACTTATTAACACAAAATAATTTTGGAGAGATATTTCGGTCGTCGGACAACTCCGATTTCAAAGTAGATAAATTAATTCTCTATTTCTCTTGCAAAATTGATCCTAATCCCAAATCATTATTTCCACAACCCTGGACTCAAAACCAAATCGTTAACGTTAATGGATCTTGTATACAATTAATTTAAACAAACAAAATAACGGTAATTCAAACGCAATGCTACCGAAACAATGAAGCGATCAACGTGCAGCGGCCATGTTGGATGCACCGAATCGATCGATTAAGCAGCGCCCACAATCGATCAAACTCGACATTGACTATCACGTGTTGGTATTCAGTAATTTATTATATTTGGAGTGGGCTTCCGGACTGAGGCGACATTTTACACCGTCAACACTCAATAAATCAATTAAATAAAGTTAACATCTCATTCAGATAGTAATGTTTGGTCTACGGCCTAGAGACGAGTGGCTCGGTAAATATGATGTGGTCTTGATATTATCTGTTTGTGTAACATCTGAATGAGTAACAATATTATGGACGCCACCGCTGGTACCGAGTGATTATATTGTAATATGTATTTAGATTTCATAAAACAGAAAGGTTTTGGTAAAAAAAAATTTTATGGTGAAGTAACAAATAATCACCGTTAAAATATTGCTGTTATCTGTTTCTAGTGTGTGATCATTTTAATTCTAGAAAAAAATCTGAAAGAAAATCTGAAAAGTTGATTTTGTTTTTCACTATACACATAGGTTGATACTCCAATCTCTACAATGTCATAAACGACATGATATAGGTTTAGAGAAGACTTTCTCATAAAACAATAGTACTCGCAATACAATACGTATTGCAACATGCTTGCATTGCAATACTACCTATAATTGTGTGGTTATTATATGACTATCTACTTCGTTTTTAATTGTAAAGTTTTTAATACTTAACATACGAGACTCTTATAAAAACTTTTAACTTCCTGTACCCACTGTCATAGGACATCAGTCAGTGTCTGTTAAAGTTAAGTAGATAGTCAATACTATATTTGAAAAGCTTACTTGCCCGTTTATGGCATACTACTTATGACATTATTTCAACAAAATTCCACAAACTTATTCAGAGATAAATTGTAATCTATCGACGAAACGCAAGGGTTCGGTCCCTTATCAGTCAAGATCCGCTTATGTAAACAACTGAACAGATTTGCAGGTCTATGTTAGCTGTTAGCACAGTTCTATATCGCGGATAAAGAATCAACTCAACATAATATATGATATCAAAATCACACACTATGCAAGTAGGTACATACTTTCTCAACTACATATCTTTATATCTATACATATTCTTGTTCTAATTTCAACTTGGCTAAAATGTCGTAGGTTTGGTGGTTTGGAGATTATGGCTTAATACATAAACTGACAAAAACTTCAACACTCCAACTCAACTGTGGAACGTTTGTGTGCTTCTTGTGCTTCTTGGCCATACATAAAGATAAGCTGTTGAGTAGACATGCGTGTGTCGTGTCTTCCTCTGATAAATATAAGTTTGTTAGTTGTTACGCACAGACAGCTGAGACGATTATCATTATATTAACTGATTACGGATGATCGATGATGTAAACAAAGTCATGAACTAACTTCTGCATTAAGATTTTTTTTGTGGAAACCGCGGGATACCTATGGATTTTATAGCTCAATCAACTAAAACCCCAACATCAGACGTATTGCCAGGAGAGGCGGTATACTCGCACTCGCAACGCGGTGACAAAGCCATTGGCAAGTCCCAGCCATCATTTGATCATACAACATTATCCACTTGGTGGAGAGTGAACCTACTTCATTTCTCAAAACCGATCCATATGTAGCTATTTCTTTACTACTAATGCACCGCTCCTACATGAAGAAGTGACATAAGTAAAAATAATTAACTTTTGAGAAAGTTCTAAGCGTCTAAATCATGATAAAAAATAAACTCATCATCAGATCTTTACGGAATTTAATTCTTTTTCTGTTCGAAAGAGGTTTGAAATAAAGCTCTCCCGAACAAAAAAGAATTTTGCAAATCCGTCTAGGTCTAGGTTGTCTGGTAGAGATCGCGTTTAGCGATAAGACCGACCATTGTAAATAACATTAAAATTTATTTATTTATTAGGACAACCAACAAGCCATACACTGATACATGCCTAATACTATCTTAATTTGTAATTAAAGGGTTAAGTGTTGACTTAATTACAGGTCGCCACAGCATGCATTTTGTGTGGTAGATAGAGAAAAATACACACATGTACAATAAATACAAGTGCTGGCAAGCCAGCGAATTGTTTTATAAATTTTAAACGAGGGGGACTGACAGGGCTCAATGGTTGTTTAGGGATGTAAGGGCTGACAAAATATTTAAAATAAAATTTAAGATCAATTATAAATTTATATGCTGTACAATAAAGCATATTCTTATCTATTCTATATATTATAACAGAGTTATGCCTGAACACATAAAAAATATAAACATCGAAACTGAGAAAGTCAATCGAAAAAAAAATTATTCGATGCATCGAAATGGTGAATTTGGGACTAAAAAGAAAATGTTGGACGTATATTGTATTACATATGTATACAGTTACAAATTTTTATATGCATAGGGAATGAAGTTAAATGAATATAACAAAGTGTAAGAAAAGAAATAAGTTTTATTGTGCTCAGAGATTTGGGAGGTTTGTCCAGAGGCCGTAACACTTCATTCATTCTGTTTCATGTTTGTTAGTGGACTATGAATCTCGCAAACGTGGAATTTAGATTTATTACTCTATCCCTTCTTTTTCGTAATAGATCTCTTAAATTTTATCAGTTTGTTGGTAAACACTTTTCACAGAATTTGTCACAGCTGTTATATTTCAATCGTTTATAATATCTTGACAAAGCTGGTCATCTCCATGTCTTCTGACGTATATACGACGTGTATTACAATATATTGCATCATGTTTTTAACCCCAGATTTCTTTTGTTGAAAAACAAATGTTTACCGATAAACATTTGTTTTTCTGAAACCTGTTTAGCCGCGTTGCTATATCTCTATTTAAACTTTCACGCGCAGTTATAATGTCTTTTGAAATGTTATTCTATACTGGTTCTTCCCCACGGCTTCGCACGTGTTACTCGAACATTAAGCGACTAGTGCCTTTTTAGGATAAAAGGTACTGTTTTTTCTGTACTCCTGAAATTTCATGATGACCAGTTGACTAGTTAAGTCGTGAGAGAGTCAGAAACAAACTCACATACGCAGTTACGTATATATAGTGTTAGAAACAGTCTCACAACAATTGCTATAAACTATGAAAATCCCTAACTGACAGTAACTGCCATGTTGTTCGTACCTCCATCCGCACTCAAGTGATTGTTAACAACTCATAATGTTAGTCTAGCCTTTTATAACCCCCACTATTCATAAATATTTATCACCCGACCAATAGCATTGCGTTACCGGTATATCTAGTCATAATAATGTCTATTAAATCATTTTTTATTAAATAGGGAACTGTTTTATCATCGATTATAGTTTGTCCCTATTTTTAATAAAATAGATAAGAGTTTATGATGTGGCGACAACATTAGTGGAGATACTATTACCTAATAAGGAAATGTGACTCACTTGTCACTCAAACGTGGTATCAATTCTTGGTTTATGTGAATTTATGTGTTAGGTATTGATAAAACCTTAAAGCGGTTATAAAAAGGCCCCGAACTGGGTAAGATTACATCTCATAATGTTTATTGTGTTCGGTGAAGAATTTATTATTATAATAACTGTTCAGTAAAATCTTAAGTTATAAGATACAGTTTTAAAATCAAAATCCACTTAAAATGTTAGGATTTTTCGACTAGTAGATATGTTGACTAGTGTATCTAAGTTTGACTGACTTGGACATAAAAGATAAAATTTAATAGTATATACACAATATTAAAGACTTCAACATATGGCATGTTTCGAATTCCAAGCGCAATAAGACACGGTTCTTTTATAATTTAGCTTATGTTTTGAGACAATTATCTATTCAACAATAAGTTACATAAGTATAACATTTTCTTCTATTTTGTTTCGTGTATAATAAGGAGTAGGTATATCTATCTATCTATAGATTTAGTTGTAAGTCTATCTATCTCTGCCTCTAGTGATCTCATCCATTCAGTTAGTTTTTGTTGTGTTTTTGAAGTGAAAACTTCTTTAGGCACGTGGGATACTTTTGTATGGGGAAAAATCACATGTAAATAATGTTTTCACTTCTGATGTGCAGTCCTGCGACTGACAGTTTTGTGTTGTTTATTGTTTTGCGCTGTACCGGTGCTATCATCAACAAATAATATTTTTCTTAATTAAAAAATGTTTGTAAATCATCTACTAGTGTTTTAGTTTTGTCTTACACTACTTGCTCCATACCTCTCGTATATGTAATAGGGTATTTGACTATGGTTAAAATGATAATATAACAGACCTCATTAAATTATCCAAGTGTTATTTTTTTCGATTCATTATTATTTGCATGTTTGTTATTATTGTTAAACCAAACATTAAAAGTATAATGATTTGACTATGACAAAGTGTGACGTCATAGTTTGTTATTTTTTCATACAAGTAGTCTACTGAATGCACCGTTTTGTCGTTTGATAAAGAGGAACTTATTGGACTGACGGACGGACAGACCACTTATTTCTACTTCAGGCTTTTAGGATGCGGTTACAAAATAGCTTAAGCGACGTTCTTACAGCTTAGCTTACCTATTTCACATGCTATAACAAGCAAGAAGAAGAACAAGCTTGTGTTTTGTTATAAAAATTCCAATGTCTTTAAAATTCTAAAAAGTTTTCATGACGGAAGGATTTGTGGCCACACTGCGATAATGGCATTCCATGACGTCGCCAGTTTTCAAGATGTTCAGTGTTTCTAAATCTTATCCCTCACATTTTCACAATCACAACGTAGCCTAAGATACAATCTAGCGACAAAATAATGTTATAAACGGATTTACCAAAATCTATAAATCAAATCTTTGGTGCGATAACACACTGTAAACGTTATTCCTTCGATAAATTTTATATTTCGACACTTATGATATTTTATCGTGATACTTGTAGGTAATCAGGTTTAAATACATCCTGTGTTTAACATGTTGGATGTAATCTGTAACCATTGACAGTAGCGGATCTACTGCCTGTTCCTCAAAAGGTAAAAAGGAACCCTTATAGGACCACTTTATTGTCCGTCTGTCTGTCTATCTCTGTCAAGACCCTTTTTCTCAAGAACCAGTGGACGCATCAAGTTGAAATTAATACCAAATACTTATAACTTACAAGCATGGCTTAACCACCTAGGTAAACTTAATTCAAGAACCTCTTGAAATTTTTAATTTCTTTAACCTTTCTGAGAGTGCTAATAACAATGTTTTTAACATTAACTGCAGTCGGATAAATTACCATGTTTTTCGTTATACACCATTTCATTAAAATCGTATTAGTCCATCCTAAGGTTGCCCTTTGTACATTTTCGATGCTATACTGATTGTGTGTCATTTTCTCTGTAAGATCCTGCTACACACAAAAAAGTATTATTTATCTATCTATCTACCACCTATACATTCGTTCTAGATGGTTTTTTTATTTTTCTTTAATTGGTCATGCGGTGAAAATCGTCAAGGAACTTTAAGTGCTCAAAACTAATTTACACAGATCTAGAAGGGTATCTCAGACAATATAACGAAATACCACCCATAGTTTTGTAACTAGTTACGATGGTCAACGGTTGACCGCTTTTTGTTCACTCTTCAGACCTTTTTCCAGTTATGGAAATTAACTTCGAAAAGATAAATACTGCTGAAATGATAAGGTATTAATTCTTGGTTAATGATAATTATTTCATGTTTTATGTGGAACTATATGGCACAGCAGTAGAGAACCTGACTGCCACGTCGATTGTCGCAGGTTCGATGTCTACTTTCTGCAAATATTTGTATGCATGAACAATTGAATATATGTACTTACACCGGTCTGGGTGTTTCTATGTATAATATGTAAGTATTTATAGAAAAAATATATCTAAGGATGTTAATCCGTGTTCTGGAACTTCAGTACAAGCAATTCAACATCAAAATCATTTATTTCAATTGAACCAATTATAGGTAATTTTGAATTGACAGGAGTGACTGTCAGTCAGACTAAGTCAGTCGTGAAGCTAGTTGCCTGTTCCAATAGATACGTAGACCCTATGGAGAAGAACAGGCAAGAAATTCCAAGGACACTCTTTTTCAACACGTTTTTTATAAGTCTCTGGTTACATTGCTTATAAGCGCAAATGAATTGTAAGGACAATGTAACGTATTGTTTTAAAATATAAACAGTCCACCCCAGCGATATTAAAGGGAGCCGTATGACACGACACATACGCCACCATCGGCAGGACTAGTTTGGGCCTAGATGGCTCTCTGTAATATGCTAAAAGTTACAAGTCTATGGTCTAATGGTCAATGACGTCATCACTCTCTTCATTGATACAGGGATTATAAAAGGCATGTGCTCAATGTTCACCTCTTGACTTAGCGATGGTAATGCTTAGATACTTAGTCTAAGAATATGACACACCTAATAACGTAACCTAATATGACACCTAATAACGTAACCTAATATGACACACCTAATAACGTAACCTAATATGACATACTCTTCAAATTTTATCCAATGATAAAATATGTTTCCTTCAATATCAAAATTAAGAATTAATTGTCTTGATTGAATTATTTATTTTGATTATGAAGAAAGGCTTTTTTTGTCACATTACATACAGTTTACAGTGGCAGTTATGATCTGTTGCATCATAGTAGAGAGATTATCGCATTTGATTCTCGGTTCGCAATTATTATATACAATCAATGTATGTATATTGTCATGTACATAATACGTCACAATGACAAGACAGATCAGTATCTTATCAGTATTCACGTACTGAAGATTACTGATAACAATGTCTGGTCTCAAATACATATATTACACTTACCCAACAAGGTTTGAAACATTCTTGCCAGTTTATTTTTATAATTTTGAGGGTACAAAAAGAATGATATAATAGAACAGAGTTGTAATATATTTATTATATATAATTGTAATGTTTGTAACAAGATATGTTACAAATTATATTAAAACATTTAACTAGGCTATTTCCCCCCAGTTTCGTTCCTGAATCTCTTTAATTTTCTAATTTTGTCAAAATTTACGCATTAACGAAATAAATATTAAATATATTCTAATAAAGAAAAGTGAATCATTTGTTTTAATAACTCGTACAGGTTTGATAATTGTGGTTACTGGCCCGTCTCCTTCTGCCTAGTAGCCTTGTAAATGACATGGACATAATTATAAATTCTCGTGTGTAACGATATTTCCCACAAGAAATGTTTTTGCTAAGTGTATTCTATATTATTGTAAGTGTTTTCTATTTAAAATTATTTTTATAGGTGTTTAATGATTTTAATTAGATTTTTTTGTTATTATTACTGTTAGTGATGGAATGGGAAGGTGTAGTAAGCTTTTTGTTTTATTCTTTTTTACAAAATCTGTATCCGTAGGTACTACCTACTTTAAATAGGTAGATAGATATGTTACTAGTCTTTGATGAGGCTAATTGTGTCATTTTCATTAAAAGAAATCATGACAGACAAAAACCGAATACTTATACCATTACATTAGTTTTAACATAGTCATTGTTAAATACATAATGTGAACTAAAAAACTAAAAAAATATATCACAAGAAAAGAGAAAAAGTCTCGCAGCAATGTCACGTTAATGTTTATCGAATAAGGGTTAGTAGGTATTTAAAACTTTATAATATGTAAGATATGGACTACATACAACACAAATTACCGTCAATATATACCAATCACAACACCCTTCTTTTACTTCTCTGCAATCGGGTAATGACACACCAATACTACTTTAAACTACACCTATCAAGTAGGAAACAAGTTATTTATTTGTTAAATAAATACTACTTATAGCGGGATAAGTTGGTCCCTCTCCCGCAGTGGGAGGGGTGCGTCACTTCGCACGATTGATCACCTCCCTCGGGACGTGTTGCTTGTACCGCCACTTTTATTTTTTTCTTTTTTCCCTCCGAAAGGACATCCGGAAGTTCGTTATACAAAGACCATGTACCTATATTCTTATATATATGTTCATATATTTATAGTGTTGTAGACGACATACCTAGTACCTACGTCTGGTTTTGAAAATATGTTTTGGCTGAAATTGATTATTTTTGTTATAATTAGCTGCAGCTAACACCAACAGTAAGCTGTAGTCACGTTCTAGAGTCGCATCTCAGACCACAGACGCAACATAAAGCGTTCACAATTTTAGATATAAATAAAGTTTTATATTAAAAACTGTACTTGAGAATTTACCTATAAAACGATTAGATAAAGAAGGATAGATTTTATAAAACTGATTTGTGTGTGTTTGTAACCGAAAATAAATATACAACGTTTTAAGAAGTTATTATTTATTTTCTAACCCATGTTTTCATTCTGAGTAAACTATTAATAATATGTATCCATTATGGCAACACGTTTTGTATAATTTCAGTTAATCTTTGTTGACATTTAACTAAACTTTCAAGGAGGTATAGCACACATACACACATTTTGTTCGCTAATTCTCTTTCGAATTCTCTACTTCTGCAAGGCTCTAGAATTGATCTGTCTTCTGTGTATATTACACAATATCTCCACCGCTTACAGACCTATCCTAATGATTGTTTGTCATCATAACATGTCAAAAAAATTTGTTTTCTTGAGGAAAGAATGAAACTGATGAAAGGGTTTATAGTTTATTTTTAAATAAAAATTCGACACGACGAAGGACACTTCATGATATCAATATCGTGAAAACTTCGGAATATATGTTAAACACTCCGAAGCTAAAGTAGAAACTGAAGTTCTGAAACCACAGGCCTTTTCTGTAAGATATCTAAGACATGGAACATACAGCAGGTAATCAAGCATACAGCTTGTTTCGAAAAATTACCATGGACACTATGCCTGCTTTCGACTTTAGAAGCATAAAAATGTTAAACGCCCATTTTGTGTTACAGTTCACAATTGTGCAAGACAATTTCAAAAGACTAAAAATCTTGATTGATCTTCCTATGTTACCCCGTTACAAAACGGGGTAACATAGGAAGATCAATCACTACCCTGGTTGTAAAGTACCTAAACATCTTGAATTCATCTTCATCTTAAATGACGTCATTTGAGATTTAAGATTCTTATGTGACTACTACCTTTGCTGTAAGTAAAAATAATTTGCCAAAATCAATCTGAAATTAGAAATACCTACAGAAACAAAATCAGTCACTTAATAACCTGAAACTGAAATAACTTAAAACAACATTTTATAAACAAAAATCAATGTAAGTGTGTTTGTCCTCTATGCATTTCGAAACCGTTATTCACATTGTGATGAAACTTTGAGAGGGTCTTCTGAGAACGCCCGCGAAGGTTCCTAGCCCAAAAACTATATATTTCTATAAAGGCATTGCAACTCAATTCGGGCACAGCTAGTTATCTAAAATTCCCAAATGTGAATATTTTTAGATAAAAATCTAAAATATAAAAAATATTATTTTTCTTTTGAAAAGTCAAAAAAGTAAAACTAGTTATATAAAAGCACCCTAATTCATTAAAACCCCGACATTATCTAACGTATCATCCCTCGGAAAAAATATAAAAAGGTTGTCCCGGCGCGTTGATGTCTAAAATTGCGGTGGACTTACGCAAATTTACCGAACAAATATTAGGGCTCCAAACGCCCTTCAAAGGGCCTCACACCCTCCGGTCCATATAGTCGTACTTTGGAGTATGTGTTGAAAATGTTCAAACATCAGATACATTTAGTTATCTTTGTCTCACGCTGTCCAGGTTGTGTTTTATCGCATCGAAGTACATACTGTACATGTTATGGTATTGAAAAGAAATAGTCCTGACTCTTCAGACAATAAAACAGAAGAAAAAGTGAATTTTTAAACTAAAATTGATTGCGTAAAACTTACCTATAGAGTTGAAGTACCTACTAGTAATCCCACTAATCCCATCCCACTAATATCATAAATGTGAAAGTTTGGATAGATGGATGGATGGATGGATGGATGTTTGTTATTCTTTCACGCAAAAACCACTGAACCGATTGCGGTGTAACTTGGTATATAGATAGCTGGAGACCTGGATTAACGCATAGGTTACTTTTTATCCCGATATTCTCACGGGATCTGGACTTACGCGGGTGAAACCGCGGGGCGCTGCTAGTTATATATAATTATTTTATTATTCGCCTAACTTTATTATACTAGCTGTTGCCCGCAAATCTATCCCACGATATTTTTCGGGATAAAAAAAACCTATGTGCTAATCCAGACTATAATCTATCTCTGAGCCAAATTTCATCCAGATCCGTTTAGCCGTTTTAGCGTTATTAAGTAACAAACATCGACATATCCAAACTTTCATGTATAACAGTACTAAGATGTTGAGTAAGATGATGAGAGTCATTATGAAATTAACCTTAGGGCTAAACGTAGTGAGTATGACAAGCATTTCATGTTTTATTATCTTTTAAAAAAAGTATTTATTACCGACTTCAATGCGCCGCAAAATATCCAAATCGCTTCAAGTGTCCCTATAAAATTTGAGGAGTTGCCTCGATTACTCCACGATCCCGTCATCAGATCCTGACCTGATGACCATGGAACCACCTGGGCAGTATACCCTTTCAAACAAATAAAGAATTTTTAAAATCTTGGCGTCTTTGAGTAATCGGTGAACATGCATAAAAAAGTACAGTGGAGTATAGAACCTCCTCCTTTTGTTATAATTAAGAAGAAGAAGAAAAGGCATTTATTTAGGTGCTAAGACACAAGGGATAAAGTAATTATTCTAATAATGTATTTATATCTATAAAATAAATACGAAACACACAAAAATCGACACAGAAAATATAATATATAAAAGGAATAACATGTCTCGCGTTTGCACCAAAATAAGTGTCCAGTTCAGCTTAATGCCAGATGAGAATCTGGCGCTGATTTTCAACCTTTAAATAAATATATATAAAGTATACATAATACATTATAAAATTTCCAGTATACACGTACAGAATGCCAAAAACAGTGTTAAATATATTTTATGATTATGCGCAGGTAATTGCAATAAATAAGCTCTAATTAATACTTTTATGTTAAGTTACACTACGATCGTTTATGCTATGCTATGTATGTACCAGTGGGCGCCAGTGTACCACTACACACTAGTATCCCACCGTACCTAGCCGTACAATAAAATAACTAACAAAAAATAACTACATTGGACTATTTTAAATAATATATCTACATTCATGACTAAATTCGGGAAGCAAGTACCTCTTCAGTTTCACCAAATAATAATTCCATTCTTATGGGATAAGCGCCCCATAGAACGTTAATAATTTGGTACTAGTATCGTGCATTATGGGGCACGACAGCTCGCATGACTGATCACCCATACGGGGTAAGGCTACCGGAGGAGAAAAAAATTGCCATAATATGACTCTGAGAACTGCGTGAATTTTAATGTTGTAGAAATATAAATTTGAAAACGAACGCAAATTTTTCATAAAAAATATAGGTAGGTGCTATTTCGTTAAAGGTTTTAAACAAATCTTAGTGTAGTCCTCCTACTCAATCTTAGCGATGATTGCCTGCTGAATTGGAAGTTGTCGGTTTAGGTCGTTTTAGTCTTGGAATTTTAGTTCTCATTAGTCTCAAGTTCACCACATGATGACCTTTAACTTATAAACCGGCCAAGTGCGAGTTAAACTCGCGTGGAGAGGATTCCTTACGATGAATAATATAATACCATGGTTTTACAAACAACATTACAGTCGAAGAGCATGAAATCAAAATCAAATATAAGTTTGTACACACAATATTTACAAACGGATTCGGAGCTAATTGGCTATGACAGACAGACGCACGAGTGATCCGTTTTTTTATTTGGACGTACGGAACCCTGAAACGAGTAAGAAACGACTAAGAATAGCGCCCAGCACTAAATAAGGATATACTCGGTAAAAGTTATCAGCGACTTCAGTCTCACGAATAGTACCGAGGCAATAATGTGCTAACTAGTATTGAATGAATGAATTAATGTTTTATTTAGCAGATAGCAGACATTTTTACACCTTTACTGAGATAGCTACTTACTCACATTACATCTTATACAGTAAACACAGAGCGTTATATAAAGCAAAAACTTTCATGTATGAAAATTCTGAGTTTCGAGTGATATATTTTTTATACACCGAGTAAATAACAACATGATAAACGGGAAGCTTTTTTGCACACTTGCGTATCTCTATTTCATTTCAGAACCAGAAAAACTTTTTTTTTTGTACTAGTAAATTTTGCGATCTTAAAGGTGAGTAACAAACAGTTTGTGCCTAATATTAACACATGTTTTGTTTAATTTATCATTCAATGATTTTAGTTAATATTTTTCTTTTATATAGCTTATAGTAGTTAGTTTAGTAGGCTATGTGAGAGTACATCCGTATTTGCAAAGAAATGTATAGTTTTTCTTTCCTTCTTACTATATACATGAACAACGCTAATACTTGAAAAAATTATACGAATTCAAATCTTATGTCTTTTTCTTATCTAATCTTATATCTTATGAGCAAATCGCAATATTTATGAACAAGTCGTATAGTTTTCAGCTTTGTTCTAAATCAAAAAAAAGTTTGGTTTAGTTTTGTAATAAAATTACCTAAATTTGATATCGCGATGCAGAATCAGTTAGTTAATTGTAATCTTGGCCACTCTTTGCTGTGAGTCAGTTTTCTTTTTCTTTACTTTCCTTTCGCAGCAACCGAACTAATATATAAATGGTAAAGTAATTTGTATATTAATGAATAGTTTAATCATACAAAATAACTTTAACATTTATGTGACTACCTATAATATTAGTTCGGTGGCTGCGATCAGAACTATTTATCAAGTTCGCTAGTGCTTGATATATTCGCCATATATCTATGGTAGTCGCTACACATTGAAATTTGCCAATTAAATAAATGTACGCCTTTCCATGAACAAGTAGTGGGCTATAATCTTTTTCCAAAACATATTTTAATAAAACCATAACCACTAAAGTGGTGTTACGATAACGACCTTACACGTCCCCAAATTGTACAGCAAAACAAACAATATAGTGCAATACACTTGATCCTGTAATCCCTTGGCTCCCGTAACGCTTATCTATGTATACACGCGACATTATGTTTTTAATAAAACATGCCAATTATCACGATCAAACTTCGCACTTACCTGCTGGTCTAGTATCAGGAGAAATTCAATACTTTTTTACGAGCATAGTTTTAGAAAACTGGTTTTTATTTTTAAGCGACCAAACAAGCAAACTAATTTATCGAATCTAATGGTAAATGGTTACCGATGAAACGTCATGTTTATAAGCATTGGTGTGCACCTCCTTGTATTACATCGCCATGGTGAATACTGTTGACCCGCTGTAGGACGTCGCTAGGAGTAGAAATCGCTACCTTTCATAAAGGCATAATCCTGAGAGGTAGGTACATCGTATTTATGCGGTCTAAAAAATGTAAGTAGTTACAATATACAACGATGAAAACTGAAAGAAAATAATATGACATTTAGGTGGGTAGCCAAAAAATCGAATTGTATATATTATGGAGTACTAGCTGCACCCCGCGGTTTCACAAGCGTAAGTCCCGATGCCGTGGGAATATCAGGGTAGCCTATGTGTTAATCCAGGTCTCCAGCTCCTCCAGCAGCAACACACCAAGTTTCATTGCAATCGGTTGAGTAGTTTTTGCGTGAAAGAGTATCAAACATCCATACATCCTCACAAACTTTCACGTTTATAATATGAGTAAGATGGTTTTAGGGAAGCGACTACTTAAGCGACAACGACGACCTTAACCTTTTGTAGAAAACTGTTTTTTGCATTCTTCTTCATGATATTATGTTATTCTTCTTACATAAACGTTACAACCTGCTCCTAAATACACACTTACCGCATCAGTTGCCATCAACGTCTTGCGAACAAGCAGCTATTAATTCTTCTCTGCCATTTTTTATCACACCTACACCTACACCTACGCCTTTTTATCATCTTGAATAAATAATACTCACCTAATTATATTACTTACCGCTTACCCCACACTAGTTTTCACCACCTTTAAATAACAAATTGAAGACCGCTTCATCAGTGCTAACTGACATGAAAGTTATCACGCACATCACCGCTATTTTAAACTACTGTAACGGAAGAGCAATACATCATACCCTCCATGAGACGTATCACAACGCTCAACATAATTATTATAATTCAAAAGATTCCTTCGTTACAACCTTATTTATATTCCCTTCCCTACTTTATATGTATGATTTAATTATCCACTCGCATCTCCTGTCGTCTTCGCCATGAATTAAAATGTCAGCTGCATTTTTTTTCTGAAATACACACCCATTTTTCGGTAAAGAATTTAAGCAAACATGGCCGTGTTAAAAAAAGTTTATTCGTGAACGCATCTGCCGCATTGTCCAATTTTCGTCCAATAGCATCGTCTCCCGCTCCCCTAGCTGTCAGTTGACTGTCAATTGTTTGAAATTCGAATGTTATTTTTTTTTTGTCCGTAGGGCGTTGACGCGATGGTACACAGTCAGTCGTGTACTACAATTGAATTGATTGAATTACGGTTAATTTGGTCCGCGGCGTAACGTTATGGATTGCCACCCGCATTGTGTCCGGTAAATAAAGGGTCGGCTACATATGTTATGTGAATTAACAATTGATATATTCGTTGGGAAACTGCGAAAGCATCACAAAAGATTTTTGTAGAAGACGAGAAGAAGAGATCATACAAGGTGACATATCTATAACGATATAATCTATTAAGAAGTACACGCAGCACTTTAATGAAAATTAGATAAAAACTATAGCAAGGAGGAGGTATAAGAAAGTATTATTTTCGTAGTACCTACCGAACATGGAGTAATCTGGATCATTAAGAACCGTTGGGCAAGAGGAGATATATCCACTCGAAGTATTCTTTTGTTTAAGTCGATACAAAGGTTACATTTACTACGAGTATATTACCATAGCTACGCTTACATTACACTTTAAAAACAAACTATATCGCGTCCTATGTAGTTCCAGAGAAATTACCTCCGGTGAGGAAATTCGCCATCAAGTTGTAAAGTGACCTAGCCATCTGTTTTTATTTTAAACTACAGTATGAGGTTATGCAAATGATCATTAGGCTATCTGCTTATCATCAAGAATCTCGATAAAATAATGTAACACTTATGTTTACGTTTTATAAAGCTACAAACATTCGATTAAGATTATACCTTTTACATAACTATTGTCAACATTACATAACTGTTGTAATATTTGTTAGGGCACAGTTACGATATTTGATTTATTTCAAAAAGTGTTTTTACGGATTCTAATGTGATAAGACTGTTATAAAGTTTCAACAAATAGAAATACATTTGAATCTTTTGAAATAAACTGATTGGACACATATCCACGTTATTGTTGTATTTTTTTTTTTGTTTTTTTTAAGACCTCTCCCAAAGAATAACCAGACTCGGCACAACCATTTGTGGATCACACAATTTTTATCCCGTATGGGATTTGAACCCAGAACACTTGGCGCGGAGTAGTGGTGAGTCGACCGCTTAGAACATTAAGTCATCCGTGCAGTCGCAGTCGATATATATATAGATGGAACATAGCTTTTTCTATGTAGCTAGTAATATACTTTATTAAAATTAATCCTTTATTAGAATAAAATCAATTAAGTATAAAAAAAATATAAAAACTACAAGTAACTGGGCTAGTGAGTCTTTCATTACCATTAAGGTAATGATAATGACTAGCCCAGTTTCTGAAAGACTGATCAACGCAAACAATAACTGCTATAAGCATGATTATGCATGATTATCATCGGATCAGTTAGCAAAGCTGTAGAAATTTACTACAAAATCTTATGTCAAAAGCCATTTGAGGTTGTAAGTAAATTTTTCTTTTAAACTCAACTTCAACTTGAATTGATTTGATACCGTCATTAACTTGACAACTCTGTTAATTGTACAATATTTTGATCAGCCTTTCAGCAACCGTGTATCAGTAAAGCTATAATTGAATACGGAATAAAACACCAAAGGACATAGACCGTTGGTGTTGATTGCACAATCCCTGCAAACTCAAATTCCAATCGTCCCATTTCAAATCTAAACAGTACCCAAACAAAAAACGGTAAACAGAGCATAATCGTACGCAAGCAGTGCGGGTAAACATTGGCGAGCGCGTAATGGATTAGCGTTGTCGCGCCGCCCGGTGTACGGTTACCGGCTATAGTTGCCTCTGGACAAACAACCACCGGCGCGCAGCGGTGCCTTTGTGCCTCTGCTCACTGCGGGATTGTCTATGAGAGGTTAGAAAAAAAAGTTTTCTACATAAAGCAGTAAAGGGTGAAAATTATGAATAGGGAGTAAGTATTAGAAAACTTATGCAGTGTTATGTTATCTTTAAGTGAATAGGGTTGAGACAATTTCTTGGGAAGAGGGATCACCTTCTTCTGAAGAATAATAAACGAACTCGAATGATACATCTAGCTTTGTGATCAGGATCAACAACATTAAGCCCTTTTCCATTAAGCAGATCTTGTGTTTTATTCCCATCGACAAAGTAGAAAATCTGAAACACCTTCACGGCTAAGGAAACCAGCTATCCGTTCTTGTTATCTCGATATATATATATATATATATGTATAACCTCAAATGTAAAACCATTGAAAACTGCAATAGCAATTAAAGACGACGAAGCAATTAGACTTTATGGCCATCACGAAATTTTTAAACATTTTTTATTTATTATATTAACTAGATTTGTACTTATAATAATATATCATAGTTTAGACTAGGCAACATTAAACTTTTTAACTGGCCCTTAACGAGAAAAAGACACTGTTTATATGTCTTTAAAAAGTATACATTTTAAGTTATTTCAAGTGTAAATTCCATCGAAACGGCGATAACCAACAAAGTATCACTTGTACCTTATAAATAGTACCGATTTACACATCTAATATCAAATAGGTTGTCAGAATCCGTTCTCAAGCAACTATAAGTCATAGACAAAGAAGAGAAGTTTGCTAGCGAGTTATCTTAGGCTGTCAATATTGTCAAACGCAATGTGCGCGCTTGTGAGACAAGTGTAACGTGACCATTTACTTAGACGATCCGATAATGTTTGTACTTCTGATTTTGTATATATGTACGTGACATCATAATTAGTTTAATTAGTAAATAGAATTTTCTTTTAGTCTGATTGTGAAATACCTAGATTTTTATTCGTGCGTTTTTTGCAGTATGAAGGTCTGAAGTGTGTCGTTTAAAACAACTTAAACATAACCTTTATTCTACATTTATTCTAGCCACGAACTTCATAAAAGTAATAAGTATACACTGAAACAATAGGGTAGGCCGGTACACTGAAACAATAGGGTAGGCCGGGGTAGATGTCCATAGGGTCATACGCATCATACGTAGGAGCAATCCCACGTGATGCGAAACGAACTAAACAGTAATCTGAATTATTTCCATTGGCCATCACTACCCTATGGCCATCTACCTCGGACTCACCCTAAATCAGCCGCTTTTAGAATACCAACATATTGTTTGTAACTATTTTAAAAACACACATTGAACACCATAGATACCTGCTAGAGTTTTAAACCGGTTTGTGAACCGTCCTGCTCACGCCGATATCACTAATAACTTTTACAACAATGGACACTTTGACACAGCAAATTAATGCTTGACACAACAATGTCAGCAGCAATGTTACTGGCACACTGGGTTGTATTGTTACTTTTATTACAAATACGAAATCATCAATTCACACCTTTAAAATAAATCAGGGCAAAAAAAAACCTTAAGTATCTAAAGATTTGACTGTGTTTTTATTTATGCTTACCTCTAATTACTGAATCTTATGTACGTCAATACTTTCATCTACCATCTACTCTGTGCCTTTACAACCGATGCTAATATGCGGAGAAATCTATCCCGTAATATTATGGAGACGCACCCGCCCAATTTGCTAGCGGTCCAGCCGTTGCGCAAACATACAGACGGACAAACACCCGGCGCTGTTTGATCTGCCAACGGGTTGCCGACAAGTTATCAGGGGTGTGCCCAGCTGCTATTATTATGCAAGCACAAAGATGAGCTTTGAAAGTACTTTATGGAAAACAATAACCGAAGTTTAGAAGCGTTTTGTACCTCCGATGGTTAGGAAACAGTTGCAAACCTACAATGTCTATGTTATGATTATAGTAAGGTACAAAAACGGTTAAATTTATGGTATGCTTTTGCCTGCTCGGCGGTTTCAATGGTGTAAGTCACGTCAAAACTGTTGTGTCATTCATAAGATTACTGGGCTGAGTCTTGAGGGAGGACATCTCTGCTTAACACCGTATTTTTTTTTGATTAACTTCACTTGTAACCAACTATGTAAAAAAACCTTGGGAGACAATTTAAACCTACTTCGAATTGTCGTAGCGAAATGAAACTTTAACTTTGTAAGTATATGTAGTTTGGATGACAATACTATAATTTGGCATCTTGGAACTGATCTGATGATGGAGCCAGGAGGTGGATAGTGGAACTCTTCAGTGCCTGCTAGTAAACCCCTTGTGTTTGGGCTCATATGATTTGTTTGGACGAGTCCATGATGAAACCAGGAGGTTTTTTTTAACTTTTTAAGTCGGTTCGCTATTAACGCGTGTTTTTAAGTTTTACTAAACTTGGCATAAGGCTTGTTTAATATTTTAGATTACTTAAGAAGGTACCTACATACACTCACGCGTGTACCTATCCTCGAAGAGTAGGCAGAGGTGTATTAAACACCCACATTTTACCAACTATAATTTAACCATCACACGTAATAGAGGCAAGCCTATTGCTGTACCTGTAAACACTTTGGGAATTAAAGATGGGCAAATTGGGAGTATTGAAAGGAAAAGGTAAGAAAGAAATAAAGGCAATGGAAGAAATGGGATGTAGGGAGGGATTGGGGAGTGTAATCCGAGTCTTCTAACTTCTAGATTAGAAAAAAAAAGTAATACTTCGATACACAGGTTGTTAGATACACATTTCAAAACCTATTTTAATGAACAAAAAGAAATGTATGTACTTTATTTTAATTTTTTTAATCAAAGAGTTTTAATGCCAGTACAAAAGTTCACTAAACTGTAATGTTATTTTTCCAAACAGAAATAACAACATCGGAAATATATTAAATCGTCATATTAGTTTCTCCCCTTCAGTTCAGTTAATAAGTAACAAGTGTTGAAGGTATTATCTGGACAAATGGACAGCGGGACGGGCCGAAAGGGTTCTGATTATTATTAGATATCGTATCACTTGTACAGCGCCACTTGTGACGGCTAACCATCTTAGTAATATCATCAACAAAGAATATTAAGGAGAACTAGAGCCTTGTTTATTAAGGTAGAAACACTATACTATGTCATGTTGTGTCATGTACACCCAGGTAAGTCAAATAGATGTCCATTTGACTCAACAGTGACTGACAGTGCAATTATTTGTATGCATAGATATGTATTTATGCATACAAATAATTGCACCGAGCAGGAATCGAACCCGTGACTTGACTGTGTAGTCGAAAGCACTACTGCCTTGCATTAGTGGTGGTTTTTTTTTAGAATGTAATACGAGCAACGTGGGTAACACGTTACTAGTATTCTCGTCAACCCCTCCAGCTAAGCTAAATGCTTGTGTTGGGAGTGGGTTCACGCCGGTGGTGACTGGGTTGAGTTCGAACCCGTAACCGTTTGATCGCAAGGCCGACCGCCGCTTTAAATATACTTAACACCAAAAACCTTGTTACTAAACTATTATGTTAAAGAAAAGGAAGAAGAACTGGTGACCCGTGTGCTCGTTTGCCCACTATTCCCAAGAAATTAAAAAAAAAACAATTAGACTATGTTTTTTGTGTATGTTATACGATAGTGTCACAAACTTCACATACTTTGAACGTATTTTGACGATACGCTCTTCTGATTTTTTATGAATGAGTTTTATCTGCAGAACGTTCTCATAAACATTAAAAACAAACCATTAAATCGTAGCAAAATATCTAATATATTTTTCAAACCAAATTCATTTTCTGTGCACTCTCTGTCTTATAATTTCCATTAAAAATACTTTTCCCGCCAACTGGATAGTTAGTTAGTCTATTAAATTAAAATACTACTCATTATGAGCAGATTACATGAAAAATCTCAAATGTGCAAGGTGAGTTTTTAGAAGTGTAGGTGACTCGTACATACCAGGGTGGTCACTATTTTTTCGTCTCACTGGTTGTTCTCTTCAAACAACGAATTAAATACTCAAATTTTCAATACAGAAGTAGGTTGACACAGACAAAATAAAAAACCTTTAGGGATAAAGGTGTGGTCCAATTTAGTTTGTGTTCAAATATACCATATTTCTCCTAAATATCCGTATGTCAGAAATCAAACATTTCATAATTAATTATCTTCAAGGATGTCTACTGATGTTCAAGATCAATTCTACGGAATTAAAACATACAAAACAAACAAAAGCAATACGTGGGCAACTATTTGTTTTTTAAAACAAATTTGAGCAACTATTTGTTTTTTAAAGTTGAACGTGGTTTTGTGCTCTAAATCATTTTTGTCGCACTCACGTTTCATGGTATGGTCAGCAACAAAAAGGCTCAAAGCCTTTTTGTTGCTAAAAAGGAAACTTACTGACGTAGACACATTTATTCTTCAGTAGTAGGTACATAACATATAAATATTTAGTATATAAACTATAAACAAATAGTTTTAGTTAAGGTGCTGGCTTTCCATCAAGTGGCCTACATGGTTGTTTAACACAATGGTTTTCACAAAAAAAGAGTTTTCGAATTTTAGTTCCCTGTGTGTTGAAAAAAAATAATATTAAATAAAAAAATCTATTAGCGGCATTCGCTTATTTCATCCCCGAAACATACACGTGAGTAGAAATTTAATAAATATTATATTGTAGCCTTTACCCATGTATAAATAGGTAAAGACGAAACAGTTAATCACAATTTTCTCCTGTTTGTCAACCTTGTTATTTTTGTTTAGAAAGAATTGACGATTTATTGTGATATCAAAAAATATGCGCGACTGTTTATACTTTAGAACAATACGTTACATTGTCCTCACATTTAACTTGCGCATATAAGCAATGTAACCAGAGATTTGTAAAAAACATGTTGAAAAAGAGTGTCCTTGGAGTTTCTTGCGTGTTCTCCGCTGGATCTACGAATTGGAACAGGCAACTAGCTGCACGACTGACTTTGACTGACTACTACTCCTGACAATTCAAAAATACCCATAATGGTCTAGTTGAACTAAATGATTTTGATTTTGATTTTATTTGGATAAAAAAAAGTTTTTTTTTCTAAATAAAATTAATGAACAGTCGTGTCCACGGGTTCGCCCGCGGTTCCCTACACCTATTACTGAATTAGGATATGTACCAGACCTGTACCCTATGTTACTTCCAGCTAAAGCTTTATGATAATCAAATAATTATTAAAACCGGTCCAATAGTTTCAGAGTTTATCGATTACCAACAAATCTTACTTACCTCTTGATAATATTTGGATAGATATTGAAAACTATAACACGTTCTCTCAATTCAATTCAGGAAATAATATAACCTTACCTAGTATCTGTTTACACAACAATATTGTCCATCAAATCGAAGGTTTGCCGTGAAACAAGTATCTTAGGTCGCACACCAATGCACAGCGGGGCATCTACTTTAAGCTAATATTGAATTATCTTTTATCTTATTCCTTTTGCCGGACGAATTAGAAAAGAATGACACCTGTCAGAAATGACACCTGTCAGAAATGTACCTGGCTCCCACGAGCTTTCTTTGGTTCGATTTAAAAAGATTATCCCCGCAATGAGTTTGGGTAAACAAACTAACAAACCAAATGGGTATCAATGGCCCGGGAAACGTCTGTAAATGACAATGTTTAGTAAAGTTTTTTTTTAATTTAAATAATGCGTGTCATTGCAGGTTTTGTAAAGAAAAAATATTAAGGTATGAACTTAGAGCCAAGTCAACTTAATTTTATTCGCAATCTGTAAATTGCTCATTCAAAAGCTATAGTGACGTGGATTTTGGAAAATTTATTTATTTATCTCTTTATTGTACACCTTTAATGTAAGATACAATAAAAAAAAAAAAACAATACAAACATTCAGGCATATCAGGCGGTCTTATCGCTCACGGCGAACTCTTCCAGACAACCTTTGTACGGATATTAACAAATATATTTCAGGGTAGTCTGTGGTGTACTGAGATAGGTTAATATATATTTTAATATATACTTAGAATACTATACTTATATTACCATAAACATTTACAGTTTAGATATAGAAGAAGTGCAGGAAGCTAAAATTTTTAAACAATCGTGAAAACGGCTTAATGAAATTACACGCGTCTAGTATATGCGTTGACCTGTCATGGTAAGTAAGTCTATACAATGACAGCTCAAGTTATACTGGCTAATAAAAAAACCATGGTCGAAATTCGACAGCCTCGCGATCTCTAGTGGTTATTATTAATTACCAAGTTTATTATTAACATGTTTACCATCTTTCACTTTTCTTAACAAAAATTTTTCTCTTTTGTTACAGCACCAAAACTAATGATCCCACCCGCCGAATACGTCACCCAAGGTGGTATAAGCAGCCCCCAGGAAGGGCTGCGCACACCAACAGCCACACAGATGATGGCCAATCCTCTCCTAAACATCAACAACACCGGCCGAACCAACTTCACCAACAAACAACTCACAGAACTCGAAAAAGAGTTCCACTTCAACAAATACCTAACACGTGCGAGAAGGATAGAGATAGCATCGGCTCTGCAACTCAACGAAACACAAGTTAAGATTTGGTTTCAGAACCGACGGATGAAACAAAAGAAACGGATCAAAGAAGGTCTAATTGTCGCCCCTGAAGTACCTCCTACGTCTACGTCACAAAGTAGTGCGATTGGTTCTAGTGAGAACAGTCGCGAGTCCAGCTAAATCGATAGCTCCATCGATTCCAAAGACAATTCCTGTGAACTGTTTGATTTAGGAATGATTTGATGATTGGCCTAGTTGAATTCTGACAGTGGTACGTTCGAAGCAGGATTCCAGATATAAATATTGTATGAAGCAGTTCTAATCTATACCTAGATTGTTTTAAATTGTGCATAGGTTTATATGTTGTGTAGGTATCGAGAGTCCAAGATCTTTGTGCCTCTAACGCACCATGATCTAGAATCGGCTAGGAAAAAAAACTAATCATTCTTTATCGATTAAAAGGTACCTATATAGTGTTTACAGTTTAAGAGTACTGTTACAGATTATATATTATATTAGTCTTTTAACACTCTAGTTTCTTGTGTTTCAGTTAGTATTTGTTAGTTTATTTATTTTAAAACTCACATATTTTAAGGGTGCATTCTGGTTATGGTTTCTGGATTGACTAAACAAATTTCTATAATGGATTTTTTTTTACTTTTCAACACATGAAAAGGTTCCTGAACGTATTCGTATCGAGTTAATTAATATTCTTACTTATAAATAAATCATGCGTTTGTATAAAAATAATCAATAGTTGTCACAAAACAATTCGTTTTTACATAGACCGTATTTTAAGTCAAATAACCTGCATTTGTGAATGCGTCCTTAATAGTATCTATATTTTATTAATCAAATAGAAATACGTAGTCGTTTTACTACCAAAAAAGTCATTGCAACAAAATCCACTCATCAACGAAAAAGGTAAGAAATCTATGACCTTAAAGTTAACATTGGAACAAGTGTATTATAGACATTTAGTTCTATGTGCAAAGAGGTAGACTTATATGCGCTTAAGAGTATCTCGCTTTATGCAACTGGGCGAAGCTCATTGGACGTACATATTGTTTTATTGTTACGAGTCAATCAGCCAACTTTCCTGGTAATTTGTCATCGTCATCATCATCACCAGTAGAGCACTCGTAGACCACTTTTAACATCAGCCGCCTTTAATCCTACAGGAAATCCTACTGAATCGCGATTCGGTGACTTTTTGGCATCGGTGCAGTCGGTAAATGCGCGATATAGATGAAATAAATCATCAAAATTGAGTGATACTTTACGTGCTTTAACGGCTATGTGCTAATGCTAAAAGTATCAAATGTGCAGAGACTCTAAACGTCATTCTCTTTTTACATAAGATGTTATTTGTGAGCCTTTACCACAAGAGAGTAGACTGACCTAGTCTCTTCTGGTCTCTACTATCCTCTAAAGCTGCGTTATTAAATTGTGTCTCCTGCTCTTTTACTGCATTCATGGGATTTAAAGGTCAAACTGCGTTTGTAACCGCTTCTGTTACTACTATCAGCTTAACAGCTTTAGAGGTAAGTACTTACAGGTATATGCAGAGAAATTATATAGGCACTCTTTTGACGCTTTTAAGCTAAAATATTATTTAAAAGTCCCAAAGATGTGCCTGAAGGTGACTAATTAAAAATATATACTGTAAGGTGACCGGCCATCCGAGTTTGTGGATGTAATTAATGGCAAATTTAGCTATGATCATAATATATATTATGCCGAATTTAAATGGTTACGTCCATAGGTTACGGCGACCCCTTACCATCAGGTAGGCCGTAAAGAACCCAATTTTTAGATCCTCGAGGATTTACAATGAAAAAACATAAAACTTCGAAACCTCTAGGGTAAAAAATGTAATAAGTACAAATTCAATGCTACCATTTTTCGACTTTTACTACACTGACTCAAAGGGTCAAAAAAGGAAAGCAAAAACTTAAACAAAAGTCATTTATTAATACGAGTTTGGTCATTCATTCCATCTAGATTTAAAGTGGGTTTTGATTTTATTTTCATTTTTAATAGAACGACCTTGAAAAAGGTACATAATTAATTTTTGATCGCTATTTTACTTCTTGTAAAAAGACAACCTTTGCTCATTATAAATGCGTAAAAATAATAACTTTTTTTTTTGGAGTTCTAAAGATTTTAACCATTTAAATATAACCGAACTTAATATTATCATTAAATTTGGGATTCGATTGATTTATGATTTCGGCCGATAGTGAAAAAAACTAATATCAAAAGAGGTTAATATAATAATATATACCTAATTATAAAGGCTCAATTAACCTGATTAGTATAACAAGGATGTGTCAACATAAATAAAATTTTCTTAGAATAAAGTGTACATTTGAAATTATTAGGCTAGTACTAAGATAAGCTGTTTTAATAAAAACTTCTAGAAACATCTGTTAAGAAAATATTTAAAGATATAATATGATATATCATTAGGATTTGTATTTTTTTTAATTATTTTTTAAACTCCCTATTCTTAGACCAAAGCTTGTTTTTTTATTTATTGGTTACGGACAGTAACATTTCAAGGACTTCATAGCAAGGACTTATAAATTACATGTGTATTATAATTTACAATAAGACTTCATGAAATTTCTTCTATTTACCCTCAATAAACCAGTCGGAATTTTTATATTTTTTTATAATTTCCTAAAGGACCCCCCCAGCATAGAAGACGATAAATCATCTCGGTTTCATTGCATTAACTATCGTCTAACATTTCAAACTCTAAAACAGTGTAGATATTGCTTGCACGTTCTATAAATTGATTTTAAACTTTCAAGACTTAATCATGGTAATATTTATAAGGTACGGTTAACCCGGCGCGAGGTCTCGATCGAAATACACCGATCGTAATCACGAGCGAACTTCCGCGATTAAGACCCTATACACATCTAATACGTTCCATTAAATTATTCTACATTGAAGTTGTGTGTAACCAGAATCACATGAAGCTTTGCTTCTCTGTGATACTGATAACAATCTTCATCGGAAAACTGTTCAAGATACTTTGTAATGTTACTGACTGTCCCTTCCATGATGGATATTTTTTTTCTTACATGTATAATGAAATTAATTGCGATTGAAAGCCTATTATCCCCGAGTATGGGTTTATAAGATAACGACAAAATAACTTTTCGAGAGCTCTGAAAACTGATATAAATTTCGCTTAACATATAGTTTGAGTGGGCCAAGCTAAAAACCCATTTTAAAGAACCCTTTATATTAATTACGCGTAAACTGAGCCCTCAAAAACTGTAGTTGTTCGTATTGCAATGTGAACACATACTTGGGGTACCTTTCTTCATTCTTACCTACTGCATTACAAACTTGACACTTAATGTGGAATAAAGCACATTCATTTCACAGGATATGAACAAATCATTGAGCCCAAATCCTACATGCCCATGTTCGAACGTGATATATCTAAAACTGTTTTAAACATTCACGCGTTTAATGCGTATTAGATGTGTAAACCAGGACTCAAACGTGGTTATACTTATAGAGGACAATATATTTTTGTGTACACGACTTTACGATCGAATTGTACCCGTAAATTGAAGTCCAAACTTGACTTCGATCGTGACCAGACCGCGATTAAGTCTCGCTTCGCATATCCGATATGCAGCTCTGCCTAGAACGTTAATTTAATTACCTGCTTACATTTGATTGTAAACCGAATAACTCAATCGCAATTGTATTCAATTTATAATGATGAAGTGTATGTGTTTGTAAGCAATAAGTTTCCTCTAGCATGTTGATACTAGTCTTAATTTTGTAATTATATTGTGTACAAACGATATTGTATATAACGGTCGTGTGTCAGTTTCAGTGTATATTATGTACTAAGGTAGCTACTACTTCTTTATCATTAAATTAATTGTACCTATTTTCATTAATGGAAGTTTTATTACCTTTTTTAAACTTACATAACAACGACTAGAAAAAACTGTGTTTTAATTTAGGTCAACAATTATAAACAATCAAGACAAAGGCAGAGTCAGCGGGCTTAATTTTTTAACTGTTTTATTTAGCTTGACCTGTTTCTACCAGTCAGTTTTCCTCTGGATGTGACAGAGAGGACGTAATACTTATTTAATATACCTAGCATAAATATAAATATGTAATATACATAATAATATATACTATACAATTTTCCTTATCCCTTTTTCCAATTCCTCCCGATTGCCTACGTTGCTGGAGACATTTAAACATATTTCGATGATAGGTGTGTGACATACTAGAAGCAAATCTCGAAAATATAGACCCACATATCTTACCTCCCGAAGACTTTTTTTTATGGTATAGGGGGCAAAGGAGCAGACGGGGCCACCAGTACCATCAGGTGGTAAATGACTACCGCCGCCCATGGATACCTGTAACTTAAGAGTCATAAGTGCGTTGCCGCCCTTTAAGGTGGGAGTATGGGAAGAAGGGGGAAGAGCGGTAAGACGGGAGAAAGGGAATAGAGGGGAGGAGAGGGAGAGAGGGGAAGGACGGGAATAGGGGAGAGGGAAGGGTTAGGGCATTCGGGAACCTCACTCACGCGGCGAAAAGCAACAAAGCATTGTTTCACTGCCGGTTTTTAATTATATATAATTGTTTTTAAACTTTTGCAACTTTTATACCTACATATTAGACATGTAAATCGGGACCTCATCGCGATATTTATAAAGTACAATACCTTTTTTATCACACCATATTATCGCGATTTGCTCATAAAAAATGTATCGCTACATATTATAAAACAAAGTCCCCCACCGCGTCTGTCCGTCTGTCTGTTCACGATAAACTCAAATACTACTAAACGAATTTTCATGCGGTTTTCACCAATACTTAGAGCGATTCATGAGGAACGTTTAGGTATATAATTTGTTAAGGTTTTGTATAAATTGGTTGAAATATAATGATGATTGCTGAAGATGTCTGCTACCCGTGCGAACCCGCTAGCTAGTTAGGTATATAGGTATTTAAGTGGGGACTTAATAACTAAAATATTTATAAAAAACGTTACCTTTACCTTTTTGTTTACCTGGCGTTGCGTTCGAACTGCACCTATCGTGGTCACGGGTGGACTCATGAGAGCTCAACGGTGCCTCCTTGGATTGCGGTAACTACCCGCACTTCTTTTTTAACACGATTTTGTGTGTCAGTTTTAATGTAATTCGTAATTGTATTTTCTATTTTTTAATTTATATTATTCAATGCCATCATTGGTGCCGATTCTATTGTACACTCGACTAAACTAAAACCTGACTTAATTTCTTCATATGAAATCAACCTAGTGTTCTTCGTAATAAGGTCTATTTGTTACTAGCATCTATTTCTCAACGCCGATACATTTTACTAAAACCTGTCAACGTATACTCAACTTTATTTCCACGCAGCGAGAGTCTCCATTTATTCAAACGCTGTATAATTACCGTATAAAAACTTGTTCAAAACGAACAAGGATGACGTGTTTTTAATCTACACCTACGAAGACGCTTACTAAAAACACAGAGCAAAAGAGATGGCATTCAACGGATAGCGGCTCTCGCTACGTGGTATTAAAGTTTGTTTTTTTTTTTTAGCCCTTAAGAGGTTGTCGTCATGGGGAATGGTAATATCAATAATCATTGCTCGGCGCTCTAATCGGTCTATTACCACTATATCGGGTTTATTGGCAACAATAGTCCTGTCAGTGATAATAGACCGATCCCAGTACAATGTTACACGACCATTTTCAAGAACTGGGTCGGGCACATACCTGTAGTACGGTAATTCCGCAGTCACAAGGTTATATTTAAGAGCAAGTTGCTGATGGACTATCCTGGCCACTTGGTTATGTCTATGCAAGTACTCGCCGTTGGCAAGACGAGAACAACCGGAAATTATATGCCTGAGGCTTTCTCCGGGACGATGACATGACCGACAAATGTCAACTGTGCCGTCCTTCAGGATATGTCTCCGAAAGTTGTTCGTCATAACAACTTCTCCAAAGAGATCACCGAAACGTAGCCAGGACACAGATGATAATAGATCTACTTCGGGCCCATTTAAGGCCCGATAAAAACGTCCATGCAGCTCTTTGCTCTTCCATATCTCCCTGCGATCTGTAATATTTAGTACTGCAGGTTTGCGCCAGTTCTCTCTATCTAAAGCAAGCGGAGTGAGTCCGTTGTCCACTACTACAACATCCCGATGCATCTCCACGTCAACAGAGAGGAAGTAATCTCTAAGATTGCATACCTCGCGGTTATGTAGTGTCCTGGCATTTAAAAAACCACGACCCCTACATTTCCGCGGGATATACAACCTCATAACCGATGAATGTGGATGGTGCATTCGGAACGCGGTTAGCAATGTACGACGGACTCTTCTATCCAGGGCATCAAGTTCCGTCTGAGTCCATCTAAGTATGCCAAAGGAGTAGGTTAGAACTGGTATGACCCAATCGTTATAGGCCCGCACCTTATTACCACCTGACAAAAGACTTTTCAATACTTTTTTCAGGCGGCCAAAGAAGCGTTCCGGTAACGATTGCTTCATAGTCAATTCATTTAGACCTAACGCCTGTGACATTCCTAGATACTTGTAAGTTTCGTTCGCGGAAAGGCATCTAAGGTGTGTGTTATTATTATTATTATTAACTATGTAAACAAATCTTAGAAGTGAATTTTCACCTAAGACTTCTATTATTATAGTATCGAAATGAAACTTTGCAGGTATATGTACTTTGGATGACAATACTTTAGCATCTTGGAGCTGTTCTGGTCTTGGAGTCAGGAGGTACATAGTGGATTTTTTTAGTGACTATTGGCAAACCCCCCGAGTTAAGGCTCATATGATTCGTTTTTTCAAGTCCAACGGATTATGTTTGTCTATTCCCAGTTGTGACCACTAGCTTTGTCACTATTGAGGATAAATGGGAAAACTAATCCCGACTGTCACCAGTGGAGACATATAACACATAATATCTACTTTCCTAGTTGTAGCAACTGGCTTTGTCAAAACTGGTGACAAATGAGAAAAACACCCCAACTATCGCCAGTAGGGACGGCTCTGTTGTGGTCGCAGTTGTATCCTATTCTAATTCTAGCCATTCTTGATCAATTGACCTACCCTACTAATGACCCTACTAGTGTCGAGTCGTTCGGCTCCCTTTGATATCATAATATGGTTGAAGTGGACGATGGCTGGCGCGTGCGTCATACTCGTGAACGAGAGCCGTTGGTTGAGGCTGGTCATTTCCGAAATACTATTACTTACATATAGTAGTAGTTAATAATTTAGAACAATACGTTACATTGTCCTCACATTTAACTTGCGCATATAAGCAATGTAACCAGAGATTTGTAAAAAACATGTTAAAAAAGTGTCCTTGGAGTTTCTTGCCTGTTCTTCTCCACTGGATCTACGAATTGGAACAGGCAACTAGCATCACGACTGACTTAGTCTGACTGACTACTACTCCTGACAATTCAAAAATACCCATAGTGGTTTAATTGAAATAAATGATTTTGATTTTGACGATTTTACAAAATGACGATTGATAGTCAATTTAAAAAATACATTGTGTCGTACGTCCCCACTGGCGATAGTTGGGATGTTTTTCTTTTTTGATGATAACTTACATTAGATAAGCATCATTCAGGACCGTATTATGGAGGACAGAGGCAAGGAGGACGATCTGTGTATGAAACATGTCCGTCAAAATTGTGTATGTAACCACTAGGCCAGTCAAGCTTGATAGCGGAACGTCAAGCAATCAATCATCCGAGTATCGTCACCGTGTGATGCAGTTTTTTAGTTATTATAAAACAGTGCTCAAGTGACGCCTCAGTTTCTTTAGTTTAAAATCTATCTATCAATATCCCTACTCAAACTTCGTTTCGTTCAAGTTTTGAGTTTATCATGAAATAAATACAACGCCTAAGTTGAGAATGCGGCACTATAATAAGCTGAACAGTTTTATAAAGACTTGTCAGGTTCTGTAATACGATGATGATCCGTGACCCTTTGCACTCTATGTATGATACATGTGTTCCGACTTGAAGAATGAGGGCTCTTCGGGAGGTAATGTATAATGTGTCTAACATTTATTTCAAGAATGTGAAAAGGAAACTTTTAAGCTGTGAAAACCTAACAATAGAAATATTTATTTGGATCTCAGAATCGTTAAAACTATTTTTAAACAAAATAGTTGCATGCCAAATAACTTTATTTGGAAATTCTGAAATAAGATAACATGAAAAATAAAACAAAGCTCTAGTAAAAATCTGTGTTATATTTAAAAAATAAATGCTGCATCACATTCATAAGGCGTATTGTTAAATTACAATAATTCATATTTTTAACACGAATTTACCACAATTAATTATACATTGTATGTATGCACTTGAATGAAAAATATATATTATCAAAACTTGAGACCGTCTCAAGGTAATCTAACCCCATTTATATCTATATACCCAAAATAACGACTAGTAGCGACATCTATGTAACAGGAATGTTAATATTAAGAACAAGATAATTAGTTTTAGTTTTATTAACTACAAATAGATGGCAGCACAAATAATGACAACTTCAAACTTAAAAATAATTTAAATGCATTTGCAATACAGTAGTAACAGTATTGGTAAACATTTTAAAACTACATGTTGTATGTCGTGCGATACTAATATTGTTAATAACCCCTTCAAAATAACCTAATGCTAACGTTGTGGGTAACTCGAACTCGTGACAGTTCCTTACCGTGTATGCTCTGCTGAGAGCCTAGTACATCTAGTATATTTAAATTCCACCATCTACCGGATATCCTCACCAAAAGTAATATGTCAACCATTTAAATGTTTAAATGACAAGAATGGAAAATACAAATAATGTTTCCAAATCGACTTGTTTTTAAATCGTGAGTATACTGTCGTGCTTATTGAGAGTATATATTGTATATGCGTGTAAATAACTTTCCTAGCTAATATTTAATCACAGGCTAAGATTTTTCATATCGTTCTTTGGAACATTATATTACTGCATTAAATATCACATGAAAACACATAGGTATATATGTATATTAATTAGAACGCTAAATTATACTAAGTAATGTCTAGTATGTCTTAAGATATTTCTCTTTACAATAAACACTTTCGTGAGTGGTATTCATTAAAGATATCGTGTGTTTCGTTGAACCCTAATAGTCAGTGTGACGCTGACATCGACGCGGCAGATTCACTCTGTGATGAAGGGCGTGAAAAACACCAAATATCTTTTGTAATAAAAAAATTTTGTTTCAAGGACATGATTATTACTTAACCTCGTGACATGACTGTGAATACCTCTTTAATTTTTGCACGAGTACACAAATTATAGAAACGACCAGTGTTTGGGAGACGAGTAATTACAAACAAAAATACCTGAATATCCTTCAGCCAAAAACTTCCGAATGCCGTTTTTTAGCAGAGTAACACTATAGTAATTTGTCACACAACGAATTAGCAAAATAAGATCTAAATAATGATATATGCGTTAGACGAGATTAGAAACCAGTAAATTTAAAAACTATTTATGAGGTAGTACGACAAAACTCCCCGTAACGATATTTTAATAAAATCTTTATATTTTAGTGGTCTCAATGATTTCGTACTTCAGATTGTTCTCATTCAGTTTCTTGATGATGTTTGTATTCTTAAACGCTGCTGCACTGGTCAGGATACCGCTGAAAAGGTAAATAGAACCACTTAAATATAGACAGAATGAGATACATACACACGCACTAAAATGTATGCCCGAAATTCGTACTGTATGTCCATTAAAATTTATAATAAATTACCTAACTGCCTTAAAGACCTCAATTTAAATTTATTTAAACGGAAATTATTTGATTTGTTGCTAATTAAATGTTATTATTCAACAGACGAATTTCTTTATGATAAAAATATTATGTAAAATAAATAGTAGAATAATTATAGATATAAGATTATGAGAATGTAAGAAAACAAAAATATTTGTACACCAGAAATGGTAGAATATATAAGAAACTTAAGAAACATAATGTAACACCTAATTTACTATATTCTGACAAATAAATTTATCTTTATCTTTATCATAAAAAGGAAAACTCCACAATAAGGATCAATTCACCAAAGGGCCAATCCATTAAAAAGGAAAAACTTCCGGCCTAATTCGGATACCGTATTATGTCCTAAGAACTAAGATACCCCCACGGGTCATCACCTCACCGGATTTAACGGTTGACTGGTATGTCAGAATCAAACAGACTAAAACCACACGGTGTTCTGTCACAAGTGGCAGATAACGTAAGTTATAATTTGCGTGCTTGCCATCTGGCAATGTGTAATAATAATGTTTATTTTTTCTTTACGAATCACGGAATAGTAATGGTATTGAGTATTAATATACTTTGGGTATAGTTGTTTTCTAAATCAACCAAACAATAATTTGAAAATTTATTACAAAGTATAATTTCACATGTGGAGGGTACATTGCGAAAACCTGCTTAACTACAATTTTGGCAAAAATTAATTTAATACGTGATAGTTCCTATCTTTTAAGCTCTGTATAGTATACAGAGCCAGTCGTCAGTATCTTGATATCAGTAAATAAAACCGACTAAGTGATATATTACTTTACAAGATATATCATGGTAAAAACAAACAAACCAAAATTAAATCTTTATTAGATACCATAACATGTGACTGCTGAGTATACTGTATACTATTTTACCATGTATGTATGTATATAGTCTGTCTGTATGGGGTTCACTTGAATAGTAATTGTAATTCAGGAACAATGCTTGATGAACTCATGATACTATGTTTTTTATGATGTGCGTACAGTACACAATTGTTACCGACACAGTATGGTTTTATTAGGAATAAACCGCAATAACTCAAAATTATCTTGACTGCACTTAGCTGCCTTTCGCAGTAAACCTTCTTTACTCCTATCACACATAGTAGTATCACTGAAAAAAATAGTAGATGCAACCATTATATTGGACTAGCTACAGGTATTACAGAAAGGTGTAAAGGGTCGTATAGTCTATTTAATAAAGAAATCTTCTTTTGAAACTGACAAAGCGAACTTGAAAATTGACCGATAAAGCTATTATTTCATTCATTCATTTACTCACTCTTCACATTCATCATTTATTTCCTAAGATCGGGCAGACATGAATGAAACTATGGGTATTTAATACAAAGAATGTTGATGGAATGTCCCGATTTTTTCTAAAAATATCGGCCTAACAAACAAAATGAAAACCACTGAAACTGACATGAAAATTAATATTATGATGTTTAGATATGTGCACCTTCAGTGTAAAAAGCATTTAACGTAAAAATAACGATTTTTTTCAAGCTAAACGTCAGCCAAAGACAACGCCATCAAAATTTGACCAAACCTTTCTGTAACACCTTGTATATATATATACTCACGGCGCAGGCATGTTCTCCCTCTCGCTGAGCAGGGTGAGCGCGGCCGCCAGCAGCGCCACGCAGGTCGCACCGTAGCCCGGGTTGGTGCCGCTCACCTAGACAACAAACATTGTTAGGCTTCAAATGTCCCTTTCGCAAAATGTCCCCTAGTAGCAAAATGTCCCCTAGTAGCAAAATGTCTCTTTCGCGAAATGTCTCTTTCGCGAAATGTCTCTTTCGCGAAATGACTCTTTCGCGAAATGTCTCTTTCGCGAAATGTCTGTTTCGCGAAATGTCTCTTTCGCGAAATGTCTCTTACGCATAATGTCTCTTTTGCGAAATGTCCCCTAGTCGCAAAATGTCACTTTCGCAAAATGTCTCTTTCGCAAAATGTCTCTTTCGCAAAATGTCTCTTTTGCAAAATGTCTCTTTCGCAAAATGTCTCTTTTCGCAAAATGTCCCCTAGTTGCTAAATGTCCCTTTCGCAAAATTTACACTTTGTGTTGTACGAGCTTAAAAAAGGGGAAGTACCCTATAGATTTTGATTTATGTTTAAATTTGGTCATACCTAAGGCCTAAATGGTCGTATCTTTTGATTGCGTTGACTTAGAAGCTTGATTTTTGTACAGCTTCAAGGGGCCGCCGAAATAAGTATTTGGTATTAATTTCAACTTGATGCGTTCAGGGGTTCCCGAGAAAAAGGGTATTAACAGACGGATAAGAAAGTGATCCTATAAGGGTTCCTTTTTTTCCTTTTGAGAAACGGAACCCTAAAAAAGACGAAATAATATATGAAGAATAAAACGTGTGACTTTTGGGCAGTAGGAAGGGCAGCCCCGGTCGTTGAGTCTGCTGCCGATGCAAAATGAAATATAAGATACTGTCGAGTAATCGACATCTGCCTGCCGCACCCACAGCTGACTAGTGCTAACCGGTTTCTACGTCAGTGAACCCGTCCCCCTGCCGCCCGGTTCGAGATGAGGGGCTCGCCCGGCGCCGGCATCGTCAGTGAGCCACAGACACGACTGTGTATCGCCACGCTCGCGCTTATCAGTTTTTTCATACAATTTATTTACGCATTTATGTAGTTTCAAGTATTGTAATTTCTATTTAATCATTATACAACTTTGAAGTACAGTCCACTATTGTCATTTTATACACTCCACTGAGGTATCGTCGGTAGCATTGGTCCTTCAACCGCCATCAAGAACCGAAAAAAAAAAATAATCAAATTTTGAATCAGCAACGGTCGTGAAAATTTTATGAATTTGAAGCCGTTTACTGGATTCGAAAGCTGCAGTTTCATCTGTTACTGGGAGGATTGCACCTGCCTTTGGACTTCAAGAATATCAACACGGTCACAGAATTGCCGCCTTTGTTGAGTTTCTTCTTTTACCAACGGGTGCAAGAACAAAGAATATTTGAAACCAGGACGAATATCATCTTTACTGAAAGCCCCACATCTTCAGATTGTTATCGTGATTTGGAATAATCGCCAAGGAGTTCCTGCGGAACAATCATCATAGTGGTTTGCAACAAAAAAGTGAGATCGTTCCATTTTTCCTTATTTTTTCTTCTTCTGATTTTTCATAATCTTCATTTCCATTTCATATAAACATTTAAATTCATTTCATTACATACCTACATTAGTAAATTGTTCAATATTTGCATAATCATTCAATCATCTTCAGTCTCATATCTGTTCAAACATTACCCATATTTTCATACATTAATTCATTAGCTTCATCTATTTATATAATAGTTCATTAGTTTTAATATTCATAATAATATATACAGCGTAACATTTATTATAATTGCTTGGTTGGTGAATAATTTGTGCACATACATTTACCGTAGCATTACTAGGCATTTTTTGATAGGAATTGCTCAAGCGCCTGGCGTAAATAAAAGGCAACACACAGCTTACGTTTTGCTACTTACCTTACTTATTTTATATAACTGCTGTTAATTTTCAACTTGAATAAATTTAAATAGCAATTTAAATATGGCTGACATTAAAATTCTTATTAAAAAGCGAGCTTCAATCAAGGCCAAGCTTACGCAATTTGCTACCTATCTTAACGTTTCTAAGTCTTGCGAAAAGTTAAGTGAAGTACAGACAATCGAGGTTGAATATCGTCTCAATATATTCGAAGGCTTATACGAAAAGTATGACATGTTACAGAATGAGCTGGAGGCAGCTATTGAAAACCCTGCCGAGCAATTTGCTGAGCGTGAAGAGTTCGAGAAGCAGTATTACAACTTGGTGGCTTCTGCTCGCCAACTGATCACTCTAGCCCGCAAGTCTCTTTCGGGAGACGCTTCAACCGAAGTGAGTTCTGGTAATTCTGACACACATAAACATAATGCAATACGTTTACCAAAAATTGATTTACCCAAATTTTCGGGAGGCTATAATGATTGGTTACCTTTTAGGGATCTTTTTATTTCGATAATACACGAGAACACTAGCATAGACAAAATAACCAAACTGCATTACCTACGCGCTTCCTTAAAGGGAAGTGCTAGTCTTGTTATTGATAATCTCGATTTTAGTTCAGACAACTATGATGCTGCTTGGAAGCTACTCCGCGAAAGGTATGACAATAAAAGATTGCTTGTCAACAACCACGTGCAAGCACTCTTCAATATCCCGACGATCAGCACCGAGTCAAGTAAATCATTGCGTCACGTCATTGACACCACCAACAAAAATCTTAGGGCCTTAGCAAGTCTTGGACAACCCGTTCAACACTGGGATACGCTTGTTATCTATATTATTACCACTAAACTTGACCAGGTTACAAGCCGCGAGTGGGAGGAACATAGGAATTCGTTGACTGAACCTCCAACATTAAATAGTTTCATAACCTTTATTAGTAACAGAGCGGACTTGTTAGAGACACTTGAGGAGTCTAACTCTCAAAGGTACAAGGGCGAAGGTCCTCTCTCAAATAAGCCTAGGTCAAGTCTCTCTATTCCTTCATCTAATAATTCAAACCCACATAAAAAATATGTATGTCCAGTGTGCCTACAAGATCACTATTTATACCAGTGTACGAAGTTTGCTAATTTACCCGTGCAGGCACGTATTAAAAAGGCTCATAACTCTAATGTCTGTCTCAATTGCCTACGACCAGGTCATGGTGTAAATAAATGCAGATTGTCTCATTGTAAACATTGTTCTGAGAAACATAATAGTTTATTACACGTAGATACTAATTCTGTTATTCCTACGACCACACAAACAATTGCATTGTCTGTTAATCAGCCTGTTACATCCCGACTCATTTTACTTTCCACAGCTCTCGTGAAAGTGATGGATGCTGAAGGAAATCTTCACTCCGCGCGGGTTTTGCTGGATAATGCAAGTACGGCGAACCTTGTTACTGAGGAGTTTGTTCGAAAGCTTCAATTAGCTACCTATTCTACCAAATCCAAGGTGGTAGGTATAAACCTTCTTACATCAAACTGTGCAAAAGGATGTTCGATTTCATTAAAGTCCTACAACGGAGATTACGAAATCGATATTCAATGCCTAATATTGCCAAAAATATCATCACACGTTCCAAATACGTATGTTGATATTAGCAATGTTCATACGCCTTCAAACATACGTCTTGCCGACCCACAATATTATGTTCCGTCTTCGATCGACATATTAGTCGGCGCGGAGGTCTTCTGGGGCATTGTAGGCACTAGTCGTATAGATTTGGGTAAACATATGCCCATTTTATTAGAATCCAAATTGGGTTGGGTGGTTTCTGGTGAGATACATCAGTCTGGCCCCTCTTCTCATATATGTATGCTTGCTGACAGCTTACATGCAAGTTTGAATCGTTTTTGGGAGTTGGATTCCGTATCTCCGAAGCATAAATTAACCTCTGAAGAACGATCATGCGAACAACTTTTTGCTGATACCACCTATCGTAATTCGGATGGCCGATTCATAGTTCAAATACCTCTAAAAGAATCACCAACTGTATTAGGTAATTCATATAAAATGGCAAAGCTTCGTTTTTTATCCCTAGAACGTCGTTTTGAAAGAGACCCTTATTTTAAAGGGTTATATACCGAATTCATGCAGGAGTATATAGAGTTAGGTCATATGTCTGAAGACAAACATGTAACACAGGAATCCACAGTCTGTTATATACCACATCATGGTATTTTAAAGGAGTCAAGCTCAACTACGAAATTAAGATGTGTTTTTGACGCTTCGGCTCGTACAACATCGGGCAAGTCTTTAAATGATATCCAGATGGTAGGACCCACCTTACAAGACGATTTGTTTTCGATTTTACTGCGTTTCCGTCAGCAAAAAATTGCTGTGTGTGCAGACATTGAGAAAATGTATCGAATGACGCTAGTCCATGATAGTCATCGACCGCTGCAAAAAATTCTTTGGAGAGCACAGCCTACTCACCAATTAAAAAGTTTCACATTAAATACAGTGACGTATGGCACCGCATCTGCTCCCTTTCTAGCTACTAGGTGCTTACTGCAGCTTGCTAAGGAATGCTCCGACTTGTCGACAAGGTTCTCTATAGCACATGATTTCTACGTCGACGATTATTTGTCAAGTGGCTCGTCTGTTGTAGAGACATTAAACAAGTGTCGGCAAGTAATTTCTGTTCTTCGGTCGGCCCAGTACAATCTACGTAAATGGCGATCAAATTCTAGGGAACTTTTGCAGGCTCTTTGTAATAATCGCGAGATTTCTGATGTTGTCGACCTTAGCGATAGCGGAAATTCAAAGACTCTAGGTCTCAACTGGCATTGTGGTAGCGATACATTATCATTTTCAATTGATTTATCTTTCACCGGTGTGGTTACCAAAAGGCGCATCTTATCTGTCATAGCGCAAATCTATGACCCTATAGGCTTGGCTGTAACTTGCATTGTGGAAGCTAAAATAATTATGCAACGTCTTTGGCTTGCGAAATGCTCCTGGGATGAACCGGTCCCTGAAGAGATTCAGCAGGCCTGGAGCAACTTCCAAACTACAATCATACATTTAAACAAACTTAAGATACCCAGGTGGGTTATGTCTAAATCATGTTCGCATGTATCTCTTCACGTGTTCACCGATTCATCTGAGAGGGCTCTAGGTTCATGTGTTTATGTTCGCAGCATTTCGGAGGATGGTGATATAAATGTTCAGCTCCTTACTGCCAAAAGTAAGGTTGCTCCCGTTAAATCTGTGACAATTCCACGACTTGAGCTCTGTGCGGCGTTGCTAGGAACACGTCTCTACGATAAGGTACGTCAATCTCTTACTTTAACATTAGATGACGTAACCTTTTGGTGCGATTCAACCATAGTGTTAGGTTGGCTAGCTGCTTCGCCGGCACAACTAAAGACCTTCGTACGTCATCGCGTAACAGAGATTATTGACACTACGGCTGGCAGCATTTGGCGTTACGTTCCATCACAGGAAAACCCGGCAGACCTCGCTTCGCGCGGACTTAGCGCTGATAGGCTTCTGTCTTCTTGTTTGTGGTGGTCGGGACCGAAATTTCTGGCCGATCATGAATCATCATGGCCTCGGTTTCCTCAATCAAATCAACAAGATTTGCTAAACTTACCAGATGTAGCAATTTCTCTACACGTTGATACATCAAATCAGATATGTAATCTTATATCTAATTTAAGCATAAAACATTCACAATTTTTCAAGTTGCAGCGCGTGGTGGCATATATTATGCGATTTGTTTACAAATGTAAGAGACAATCATTTGAATCTGGTTCTCTCACATCAACGGAATATAATAATTCATTAAACTTTCTATTAAAACTAAGTCAACAGGAGTCATTTCCTGAAGAATACAATTTATTATTATCAGGCAAACAATTGCCAGCAAAAAACAAATTATTATCATTATCTCCCTTCTTCGATACAACTGTTAATTTAATTCGAGTTGGCGGTAGATTACATAATTCCTTTTACGATTACAACGTTAAACACCCAATATTACTATCAAGCAGTCATCATATTTGCAAATTAATATTCCACATGTACCATCTTAGACTTATGCATGCTGGACCTCAGCTTTTATTGGCCACCGTACGTCATCAATATTATCCAATTGGAGGTAGAAATTTGGCTAAGAAAATCACTCATCAATGTGTGAAATGTTGCAGGATGAAGGCTAACACCATACAACCCATCATGGGTAATCTACCAGAACAACGTTTACATTTGGAGTTTCCATTTTTAGACACTGGCGTAGATTATGCAGGACCTATCATGATAGCCGACCGAAAGGGTAGAGGATGTAGACTGATCAAATGTTTTATTTGTGTGTTTGTGTGTCTGGCTACCAGAGCTCTCCACCTCGAACTTGTGTCAGACCTTACTACGGAGGCTTTTTTAGCTGCTTTATCTCGGTTTATTGCTCGAAGGGGTAAACCACGTAACATATTTTCCGACAATGGCACAACTTTTGTAGGTGCGTTTAATGAGTTAGCCAATCTTCTATCACAAGACTTAGAATTGAGTAAGGTTGATCCAGGCATAAACTTTAATTTCATTCCAGCGTATACTCCACATTTTGGGGGCTTATGGGAGTCCGCGGTTAAATCCACTAAACATCATCTTCGACGCGTTTTAAGCCTAACAAACTTGACCTTTGAAGAAATGGCAACGTGCTTGATTCAGATAGAGGCTACTCTCAATTCAAGGCCCATAACCCCTCTTTCCCAAGATCCCTCTGACCTTACTCCTTTAACTCCATCCCATTTCTTAATAGGACGCTCACTTGTTATGTTGCCACATCCACAGATACAACATCTCAACATCAACAGTATCCAGAGATTTCGACGCATAGAATGTATAAAGCAACATTTTTGGAGTCGCTTCTCTAATGAATATATTCTTTGGCTTCAGGAGAGAACCAAATGGCGTCGATCTTCAGGAGAATTGAAGACAGGAACCTTAGTCCTCATAAAGGATAAAACCTCACCCCCTTTGATTTGGCCTTTAGGCCGTATTATTCAGGTGTTGCCTGGCAGAGACGGCATCGCACGAGTCGCCGATATCCGCACCAGCAAGGGAGTCATCCGGCGCGCCTTCAACACGATCTGCCCTTTGCCAGTTAATGCTGTTGAGGTTACTTCAACGGGGGGGAGTATGTCGAGTAATCGACATCTGCCTGCCGCACCCACAGCTGACTAGTGCTAACCGGTTTCTACGTCAGTGAACCCGTCCCCCTGCCGCCCGGTTCGAGATGAGGGGCTCGCCCGGCGCCGGCATCGTCAGTGAGCCACAGACACGACTGTGTATCGCCACGCTCGCGCTTATCAGTTTTTTCATACAATTTATTTACGCATTTATGTAGTTTCAAGTATTGTAATTTCTATTTAATCATTATACAACTTTGAAGTACAGTCCACTATTGTCATTTTATACACTCCACTGAGGTATCGTCGGTAGCAGATACTGACTGTTTGTAATTAGGAGTGTTCGCAACGGCTTTATATTGAAAACGCGATATAACGATACGCTACTTTTAAAAAGGCGATTATTTTTACGTTATAATATATTAGTATGATATATATCACTTCTCTTCGTAGAACAATGCGTTTTTGTTATCATCGCAAAACACGGCGTACGCCATTTTTTATGGTATAGGGGGCAAACGAGCAGACGGGTCACCTGATGGTAAATGACTACCGCTGCCCATGGGCACCTGCAAATTTTTTTACGTAGGTTAATTAAGTACCTAACCTAAATTTACTTGGTACTTATACTTAACTAAAACTAACTTTTATTTACAGTTGTATCAAAACAACAACAAGAGTAATTATAAAAAAATCAAAACAAATTAACGACGAAATTACTCACAAACTCACATTAATCCATAAACTTAATATACTAACGTAATAGACGAACATAGTGTGCGAGTGAGATAGTTAGAATTATACAGAAACCCAGGTGTGAGAAAGAGACAGAATAAATCTGACAGTGAGACCGGTTTTGAAACATTTAGTTTCAAATAGTCTCAAATAGCATTTTGGTCGGACACAGGTACAATTCGGTAAAATTCGGGATTAAATAAATATACATATATATTGTATACCTTTTAAGTTTTGAACATTAAAATGATACAAACCTTAGCAACGACCTTCTTATTGGGTTTGGTGCTCTCAACATCAGTACCCTCTTCCCATCCTTCGCCGATCAGATCAAAGGTAAAATGGACGTTGTTCATAACAATGTCAGTAGGACCTTCTTTAGTCACGTTTCCCAACGAGAAGAACTTAGGATGTTTCAGAAGAAGGTTCCTCGTGAATGTGATCTTAGCCATGATGAAGATGAATATAGCAGCGAGGACAGCCAGCCCTGTTTGGAAGAAGCTACCGGATTTGAAGTAAGCCTTGAATTGTACCGGGCGCTTTTGTTCTTTTTCGTACATATAACGTTGTGAGCGGTAGATTACTGATTCGTCTGCTCCAAGGAATGGGAGGTAGTAGTCTTCTTGACCCTCTTTCTTGTGGATCATTCTGTAAAACAAGATGGAGTGTAGAGTGATTATGATAAGGTCTTTTAAAATTCTAGATACTTTCTGCAGAACAAAAGCATAATAGTAGGTATTTCCTCATGGCACTAACTTGCTCCTATGTAAATCTCTAACAAGGCAGTGCAGATAACTTAATAGTTATAGATTGGTGAAGTGTCTCAAGCTTGCTTGATTTTAATATATACAGGGCGTCCCGAAACTCAAAGTCAATTGAGTACGGGGCGATGGGCTAGGCTGTACTTGTTCTGGCAAAAATAAGGAAAAAAATTATGTTACTTGGTCAAGAGATAATACGAATATTTATGAAAATGTTAAAAATTTACACCCTTGAACTTGCGGATAGGGTTATCCGCAAGTTTTTCAACTTGCCTTGAAGCTTAAGAACTCCAATTGCTTTGAAACAAATTCAAATTACTTTATTGCGTATTTTAATTTGAAATTTGAATAGATAGATATGTTAAAAATGTGATAGAATATGTTAAAAAATGTTTAAAAAAAGTGTTTTAGATACGTAAGTATCTAAAAACATCGGTTAGAATTTTAAATACGTTCAGCAAAATAGTACTTAAAAATTCAACAGTAACACACTCTTAAGCTTACGTAGTCTTCAGTCATTACAGTGTTTACATATTCAACTTCAAAAACCTTTATAAACACTCAATATAATTAAATTGTTGCATTTGATAGAGAATCACAAACAAGAATAATGTCAATGTAAACTTACTCTCTACACAGCTTTGGCTTGAAGTTTGGCAGCGGTCCAGGGTACAACTGTTTCCGCAGCGGACCAAGCTCGTTGCTATGGGAAATACTGTAATAAAAATAAACTTATATAAATATTCAAATTACCAACATTTATTAAGGAAAACTATCCTATACCTCCGTCTGTCCATTTACTGGAAAACCCTCAAACACACACATGCCTTTTTTTGTTTTTTGGGCATGTGGAAACCCTCGGGCCGTCACCGTGTGTCGGAATCGAACCGACTAAAACCACACGGTGTGCTATACTGCGCCTAAAATAAGACTGATCCAAGAACAACCTTTATTAAGACATCCGGTGGGTAATTATGCCTAGCGGGACCCTACCCAAGCAATATAATATATATATATATATATATATGAACTCTCTCAATTTATACAATTATTCCGACTTGTAGTGCCACATTTGTCGCTATTTACCTGGCCAAGGTGACCAAGGTGGTATCATCAAAGAGAGCCAATATCTTCGACAAATTCTAGAGATCATACTTTTAGCAAGAAAGAGATTGGAAGATGAACCTACTACCCCAGTAATACAATTTCTAACTGAGGATCCGCTGTGCACTACCCTATCTCTCAGCACTTCTACATCAATTGACCATTTCGTGACCAATCTTGCCCATTCTAACTTAATATTACAAACAAGAATGTGATTTGTTTGCTCGTTTGTTACTCTTTCACGCTTGAACTACTCAACTGATCATCATGCACTTTTTATGGTACCTTTCATCCAATAACAAGAACATATTATAATTACCCGTATACAAAGGACTCCCAGGTGCCAAAGTTAATAAGTCCACGTCCCTCAGCCTTCGCTTTGGCCTCTGGTGGTATGTATGTGCTGAGGTATGATCGCACCGAGTTCAATGTACCTAGAACATTTCATTTTTCAGTTATTTTTATAAAAATACTATAATGTAAGTGATAATGTCATAGAAGGAGCATTTTATGTCTATGTAGATGTATTTATATAATACTTAAGGGAGGGGCAGACAGCGGGAGGGGCAGACAGCGGGCGGGGCGGGACGGCGACGCGACGGAAGCAGTTGTAATGTACCAGTAATTACGACCGGGTCAATCTGGCTCACATGAAGTGCGAATCTACACGGATGGTTCCAAGACAGGGTCAGGGACTGGAGCCGGAGTTTTCTCAGAAGACTTAAATATAAAAATATCACTGGCACTCAGCCAACACAGTTCCATATTTCAATGAGTGTGTTGCAATGCCACTGCGGTTATGCCAAAAAAAAGGTATAAAGGAGTACAACATCCGTATACTGTCAGACTGTATGGCCGCCTAACATGAATTCCGGACTCATTTATGACCAGACGTTAGAGCGTTTAGCCTCCACCAATGGGGTAATTCTTCAATAGATCAAAGGGCATAACGATTAACTCGGAACTACGCCGCCGATGAGCTAGCAAGAAAGGAATCTACAACGTAAGCGACAGGTCCAACTATGCTGCCAGATCCCTTCAACTGCTTTCGTTCATGGGTAAGGAAACGGAACTACTACAGGCAGTCTAAACTGGTGTTGACGAAGGTCTCACCACGTTTGACTTGCAGACTCAACCGACTCGACATCAGGATAGTTGTAGGAACCATTACGGGACATTTGGTCCTGAATCGGCAACTATTCACCATAAATGCGACAGACAGCCCTCTATGCAGAGGAAACGGTCGGTAAATATCCTCGGACGCGAGGTCGCTCCTAGAGTGCTTGTGCAGTGCTTTGTGCTTCTGGAAGCTAGTAGCTGGAGCTAGGCTGGCTCAACTAGCCAGTCATATCTGAACGCATAATCGATCTTTTTGAGTCTAAATTACTTAACCAATACCAATTAACATAGAATGTGTCACACAGTGCCGCGCACTGGTTTACATACAGTACATTTAAAATTTCAACCGCTCATAACTCGGAGTCACCGTCTCGCATCGCCCGCTGTCTGCTCCAACCTTTAAAGTAGTTTTACTTATTGTACTGTAAATTTCCGAAATGAGTGATAGTAGATAAACTATAAAGATTACTGTGACCAATATTGAAAGTGTACTCTAAAAGTATTTAAGAAATCTTTTAAAAACAGTATCTAGAACATTAATGAGGAACGGAATTATTTATAGATTAAAATGGAACAGTCTTGTAACATTGTTATGTTTTATTCGCCACTTGTACACAAAAAAGTATATATATATATTTGTAATGTTAAACGGCATGAGATAACATCATGTTTTACTAAATAAGATCATGTAAATTGTTTAAAATAATTTTATTACTGTAATATATTAATAATTACAAACTAAATAGAACGTTTTTGACCCAAACACAGATGTGCAACTTAAACAAATCAATTTACAATGCAGGGGTTACTTTTGTGGGTCAAATTATCATTATTATTTTTTTTTTAATAAAAAGACAACTCCCGCATTAGGAATATCCCTGTGTCGCCGGGGGCTTCACAAACATTCAAACAACGGACACAAAGAATATCCAGACTCGGGACAAATATTTGTGGATTACACAAATTTTTGTCCTGTGTGGGATTTGAACCCACAACACTCGGCGCGGCGTAGTGGCGAGGTGACCACTTAAACCATTGCGCCATCCGTGCACGCTACAAATTGTAGCGTGTGACACATACTTTTTTTATAATTTAACTTAGAATAACACGAAAAATCTCTCAATATTGTGCCTACAAACATACATTAAAGAACAAACATTCACCTACTAGCCTGGGGTGATTGTTAATATACACTGCGTGTCGGACATTCCCAGTAGTGCCTGTTATCATTCAGTCACGTTACCTGCGAAGTTCTGCTGCAGGAACACGACGCCCAAGTCGTTGGGGATGCTGTCCCAGCCGCACGCGCTCACGACGAACACGCCCGCGTCACGCGCCGCCTCGTCGTAACGCAACTGCATCTGCTCCATAAACTGCCACGGGAAAGGACAACTGTAGGTATACTTTTTGATATTACCATCCTTTTCTTCTCTGAACTCCAGAAAGGATAAGTAAACGAGACAATCAGTTCCTACGATACAAGGATGTCCAGAGAAGACATATGAAGCGATGCCACATGGATCCTAAAAAATGGGAAGAACGAGCAAGTTCCCAATCTGAATGGAGACACATGGTACGTAAAATAAAATAGACGCATTTCAAGAACAGAAAAAAGGAGAGTTATATATGAAGCGAGATGCTCTTCGAACCAGATCACTAAAGGTCTAACGGCTTGATCTTAAGATGAAGAAGTTATTTTTTATTAGTTTTATAAAAAAACTAACAGTTTTGATTTGTTGTTCAATTTATTCTAGTACAAGAAAAATTACTTTGATGTACTTGTTTTCATATGTTAGTGAGGTGTGAGTGTACACAGTAATTATAATTTTAAATTGTGTATTGCATTAGTGTATATTGCATTTTATAAATATAAAAATAAATTTTAGTTATAAATATAATATATAATTACTAGCTGACCCGGCACACGTTGTTTTGCCATATTAATTATTTCTAATGAATATTTTGATAGTCAACAAATAACTAACTTTTTGTTTGATGGGGTCTATGACTATAAAATAACAAAACACCAACCATTCATTTTCTTAATTCAAAGTACTTCATTAACTAAACTGACATATTTAAAGTTTAACAGTGGGAGAGCAATGTTTCGGCACGTATGGGCCGGCTCGATCGGCATATCGATAAAGCAATGCTTACGTTGCATTTCGCCGAGCGAATGAGGTTATAGGTGGCCCTAACCCTTCCCTCTCTCCATGTTCCCCCCCATCTCTCCATCTCCCTTTCTCTCGTACTCCCACCTTAAAGGCCGGCAAGGCACTTGTGACTCTCGAGTTTCAGGTGCCCATGGGCGGCGGTAGTCACTTACCATCAGGTTACCCGTCAGCTCGTTAACCCCCTATTCCATAAAAATAAAAGTTTGACATCGACTTGACTGCAATCGATTATTACAATCGATTATAACAATCTCACTTTCTATTTTCACTGGGTTAAATTCTTTAAAAAAATTGTACCAATGAAAGTAAAAATACTAACATCGCTATTAAAAAACAGGGGTTGATCGTAGAGGGTTGAAAATGGGAAAAAAGGGTTGTATGTATTTTCTAATGTTGTATCATAAAAAAATAAAAAAACAATAATTTATCTTAAAATTCAAAAATAATAATTAGGGGTGGACTACCCTTAACATTTAGGGGGATGAAAAATAGATGTTGTCCTATTCTCAGACCTACCCAATATGCACACAAAATTCCATGAGAATCGGTCAAGCCGTTTCGGAGGAGTTTAATTACAAACACCGCGACACTAGAATTTTATATATTAGATTTAGTATTCAATAAAATAATTAATAATCATAATACTGTAATATTAAAATCACATAATCATTATCTGGATTTGTTGTTACACCCGCCTAACGTGTCACACATTCTAACCTTACGTCGCCGGTTCAATTTATCCTTAACTAATACATATTATAGATGCGCATGTGAATTTGTTTATTTGATAGTTTGTGACGCTTAACTATAAAATTTTACATTCACGTTGTCAGGGGTACAGAACAGAATATAAGAGTACCTACTTCTCTTCTATAAGATACAAGAATGATCGACAAAATCTTACTAATATTATAAAAGCAAAAGTTGGATGGATGTTTGTTATTCTTACAAAAACGGCTGAACGGATCTAGATGAAATTTAGCACAGAGATAGATTATAGTCTGAAATAGCACATAGATTACTTTTATCCGGAAAAAATGTACTGTTCCCTTGGTATAGATTTCACTATAATTTCCACACGAGCGAAGTCGCGGCCAACTGCTAGTCTACATTAATGGGAGAAAAGTTGCGAGCAAAAGTAAGTATCCAATAAGGAATTGTCACGCGCTCGCTATTTATTAAATAACAAGTTCTAAGTCGGACTTAAGGCAGTGCAAGGCAGTTTCCTAAGTCCGACACTAACATTACGCAAATGTTTTATTTGCAAACCAGTTTCTGTGTGTATATGTTATAAGTTATAACTACGTAGGTATGTTATATTACCAATTTTTTCAAGAAAGATCGATTTTGCTGAAATTTTGACAGTAGTTAGGGTTGGTATTCACCCCTAACGAAAAAGCACACATCGGCATAGGGTAGATTTTGAAGTGGAAGGTAAGTAGCAGTAAGCTTACTTTGTGTCCGTTGTTTGTATGTTTGTAAAAGTCCCCCGCGACACAGGAGTAATACCTAATGCGGGAGTTGTCTTTCTTGAAAAAATTGAGAGGTTGGTACATTATTTTTACCGTCATACGCTGGACTATATGTGTAAGTGTGGTAAAATATTAGCCAAAGAAGGTGTGGTGAACTAAAAATATAACTATATCGGAAAACAATTTAAAAGAAAACAGGCGCGCTTCGGCTGTGACGTGCGGCACTCAGAACCATACGCTACTTCAGAAGAATTAATGGTGAATGGTATACTTTGAAAGAGCGCTCTCATGCGTATTTTTAGGCACATATTAGCTTGCGCATATACCTTCTAAACTGGGTAAGGTGTTCGGTGAGACATGTTGTGCCATCATTATTATTATAACATCTTATTGTACCATGTTTCAAGCAAATAAAGTATTCTTATTCTTAAAATGATCACTTTATGAGTACTTAACTATAGGTATATTTACCTAGTAATAGTTCCCTGTTACCAAAAAAATATACCGTTAAATAAAATACCGCTGTTACTAGAAATATAAAGAGCAGAATTCGATACAAATGAATATCTCGGTACATATTCATGAGCTACTCTGTATTCAAAGGAGTTGCTCAAGTAATTGCTACTTCATTATCAGCCAAGATAAATATTATATCATTATAATGTCACAAAAAACGCAAACACGTCCGTCTAATAGGTAATAAGGAGGAACAAACGTCAAGGCTTAGCATTGTTGTACAATAATAATATGTATAATGGTTGTATGTATAGTGGTTATAATCAACCAAGATCTCAGTACATTGTTATACCGTTTACTGGGGAAAACTACGTGGCTCAGAAAAACTGACAATAGCGTTAACGTAAGTCGCACGTCGCAGATATACGACATTTTATAATATTGTAATTTTTCATGTTCAGTAACGCGAATAGTTATAAAGTAATTCTTGACTTATACAAAGTACAAAATAAAACTTATGAATCTCAAAATATGTAAGTAAGTAATATGTAAAAATAATTAACTCACATAATAGAAGGGGACAAGCCTTTTGCCACCAACTGGGTACTTTGAAAAGGATATTGCTTTACGGATTGAGAAGTGTAAACAATAGCTCCAGCAAGTCAGGGTTGCATACCTGTGACTAACTGGCTGTAGCCGGGAAGTACGAGCATCTAACTAACTAAAACTTAGTGTGCAATAAAGAGTATTTTATCTACCTATCTATCACTCGCGCATTGTTTATGCTACTCGCGGAAAGGAGTAATACACTATGCTAGTTGTAAAAAAAACTAATAAAAATAATACACTAACAAAGATAGAGATACTTTCCTGAATGGTTGACTTCTCAGCGGCTATATGTATGTATATCTTTCGAAAAATCTTATTTTCGGAAGTTGGGAAAAATTGTGGATCATCTCGATGAAGCGGTATGTCGGAATCAAACCGACAAATACCACACCTAAACAACAATACTCTGTCACGAGTGGATCTATTGCAAGGGACTCGTATACTCTAGGAAGGAAGTCTCCGAGAACCCCAGCAAACTTTGGCCGCCTCTTAAACAGCAATGGTATACATATAATATTTCATTACCTGTGGTTCTCCGCTTACATCCACATAATGTGTTTTATTATCAATAGCGGCTTTCACGACTGGCTCTCCGTACATCCGGTAAGGACCGCAACAGTTGACCAGCACCTTAGCTTGAGCGCACATATCTTTAAGGGATTTCTCATCACCAACATCAGCTATTATAATTTTAACGGCCGACAGATCTGTCCCTGAAAAAAAGGAAATAACAATTTTCAATTATAATGTTTTTTATTGATAGAGGCATTAGGTCTTCAACTCGTTGCTGACAGAGAAATTTGACGACTCTTGTGACGCGGCGGTAGTTAGTTCGACTGCTATATTGAGGGTAATATATGTATTTGCAATGGTCTGAGTATTTCTATGTATAACATGTGTATATCTACCGTGTTCTAGACCCAAAGTACAAGCTCAAAGTGTAATATTTCCCAGAATAAGTATATTTCATCTGTCTTTAAACGCATCAATAAGGAAAATATTTCTGGTTATAGATTTGGTATACGGCTTAAATGAACGCAAATATCATGTACATACATATGTACATGCTATTTGCTATAGTTTCATGTGGGCATCTGTTTTTTATGTGCAACTCTCCTAACAGCACAGTTGTGGCACAGTGATTCAGTGCGTTCAATTTTAAACGGCTTAAAAAATTTCAAGGTTAATATGTGCGGTTTTTTTTTGCATTTTCTTGTGTAATTATGAAATGAAATTTAAAAAAATAATTTCATTGTTGTTGTAGTGTTATTGGGTATTAAAGTGCATTACAGTTAGTTTTTATGATCGTCATTATTTTGTGCGATAAAATCACCCAACAAACAACATTCTACAAAAAAAACTGAAACATTGATGGATATATATATATACATTTTATGGAAATATTTCTAATGGTCCATTAATAAAATATAATAGGTAAAAAACCTTTGAACCTGGCCTTTCATTTCTTAAATAGTAAAAATCTTAATAAAGCGGTGCCGACTTCTGAATATTACCAGCCAGTCATAATAAAAAAATCTTAAATATGCAGGATTCTTCATTTCAGCGGAATCCAGCATTATCGTATCCGTATCATAGCCGTTCGCATCGCCGTCGAGTCTTCGATGAGATACCTAGGGCTCACACTCGACAGTCGATAGGATTTCGATTATCATTTCCGAAATCCGGCCCCCAAGCTCATGAGGACGGCGGCTGCACTGCACGGGCGATGGCCGTCAAAGTCATAAGAGTTTACCGCACGATATCCTTCGAACCGGAGAGTCTCCTAGCCGGTTCTGCACCATGGGACCTACAGGCGAAAGCCCTTGCGTTATTATACGAATGGCGCAAGAAGGCACGAGAGCGCGACTTGACTCCCGCGCCTCGTGAGATTGAAGCGCAACGGTCTCGTCAAAGGACACGGCTGGTAAGTACCTGTGTCGCATTCGCAGGATTCTTCATTTAAATTATCCTTTACTAATATTATAAAGAAAGTGGAGTTGGTTCGTTTGTTGCGCTACCTTAACTACTCGACCGATCATCGTGCAATTTTGTATATACGTACTCAGGTGTACAGAAAAGGACATTATGGTTTATACAGAAAAAAAAATAATGCTCCTGAATGGTAGAAAAACAACTTTTAAGTTAGCGACGCGACAGGCATAAGCTGGTATGTACCCACTTTATAATTCAGCACCAAATGTATTCAACAAACAATATTCAGACTCACATAATATTAAAGATGACGCAATGTTAGCGCGATGTAGTTATATTTACGTCTAACGAACTGCAGAATACCTTATAAAACTATAAATAGATATTTTTTGTTCAGTAATACTTCCTCGTGAAACAGTTTAGTGTCAACATGTAAACAAGTACTTAAAATGCTATGGTTTACGCTGCCCTGCTATGATAAATTACACAGCAGAGAATAAAATCTTTATCTACTGATCAGCCATATATGGTTATATCAAAACGCAAATCACTTTCAGTATATTTTTATGTTGGAATACTTCATGTTGCCACCCCACCCAGTACAAGACGAAACGATTTAAAGACGAACCAGACTGTATCTGACAACAAACCTATTAGCAGACGATTTCGAACAACGCGGCGATTGAACCAACTACTCAAACAGGTTCTGGCCAAATATGATTACCAAAATATCTTGTTTATTTATATACTAAACTTACGTATCTTGAGTTATTAAACAATGACCTTTGCAGTTAAAAGGTCAAATTCAAATAGTTTGTTGGGAATATAGGTGGATACAATTGGTGTTTACATAGGTTTGTCAGTTATAGAACAAACATTTAGTACAGCTATATTTCGCCATTTGGTAAGCAATATTCATCACATTAACACACAAAGGTCTACAAAGGTTGGAATGATCAAATAATTACACTATTATTATATGAATGAATGTTATAATTAGAGATCGGATATTCGGATGCATATTTACCTAAAGTTGAGATGTTGGCTATTATGGAAAGCACTTTTTTATCGAAAGAATCCCGCGATTCCAGGAAATTCAAATTTAAGTGTACCTATACTCCGTGAGATGTAACAAACCCCAGTTTGACACAAATGACACTTGCTCTGTTACAACGTATAATGGTTGTTTTTCCCTACTTTTATTGTCAGTGATTTTTAACGAAGCAAAAACAACCTTATAACGTTGTAACAAGTGTCAAATCGGGCCTATTAAACCACAGGAAATGTAAGCATTTTGTAAGAGTGCGAGTGAGACGGCAAATTATACGTGCTTGTGCGCAAGTAGCTACGCGACAATACAACTGCATTCGTAAATAAAAATATACTTAGAAGCCGCTTCCATAATTTGTTATCCTAAAAATAACTTTAGGTAAATATGCATGAGATTATCCGATCTCTAGTTATAATGTACATGTTGCAGTCAAAACTTTTAACTGAAAAAAGTTAAAAGTAGTTTTGTCTGAAAGTCATAGTGGTTTTGACCGCTTTGTGGTTAAATGCGGTTTAGACTAACGCGCTGAGTCAAAACTACTTTTAACTACTAGACCGTTAGTTGTTGGGTTAAACTAACTGGTTGGGTTAGTTTAGACAGATACAACTACTCAAAACTACTTTTGACGGACTCCGTTAGGTAGTCATAACTACTTTTAACCAGCTTCATTTTGAAAAACTAGTTTTGACTCTAATTTTAGTCTAATGTATTGTTGTAGAGAGCTTTAGGTCAAAAGTATAGGCTCTGCGACTGGATAACAGTAATAAGTTAACTGCAACATAAACATTCCTACACTATTTATAAGAATAAACATTTGTTAGTAGATACTTGCGTCGTCAGTGACGCAAACCCATAAATTTTGCCCCTAACAAATATTGCTCAACACGGCTAAAGAAGTTTTCACTTCAAAAACTAAACATGTCATTGCAGGTAATGTTTTCATGAAATAAGTGCTGAAATGTGTCGCAGGCATGAATAAATTTAATCGTATTGTGTGATCTGTATAATGACCGCCTTATTACAGGACGGTGACTAACAAACGTACTAAATTTAAACAGTCCTGAAACAATACAAATGGTCGTTTATAACCTTAGTTCTTGTATTAGTTTACGTTTAGTAATAGGACGAAAAATGTCTAATTCAAACCTTGTTTATTTCAGTACAAAGAGGCCGTCCATAAAATAACTCACTCCAAATTTTACTTTTTTACCCCTCTCTCCCCCTTCTTCACACTTCCTAGGTTCCCCTTAACAAATATTACGTCACAAAAGCTACCCCCATAATCCATCGTAATGATTATTTGAAATTACTGCCAAGTTAAGAAAACAATTAAAATAAAATGAATGAACTTCGAATGTCACATTTCCTAAGGTAGGGGGGGGTTAGGAAACGTAATGTAATATCTTGTCAAGCGATACCCGCTTCGCCCTTATGTGCGAACGTAACTCATGAACGGCCCTCATATTAATATGTCTACATCAACATACAGCCGGTTTTTAGCAGACTCCTTTATTCGGTATCTCATGACTCAGATGACCATGAAGAACTAACGAAGTTATTTTACCCGTACACGTGAGTTAGCATACTTACCAGTTTTCTGAGAAGCTTCTTTAATTACGTCGTTGAGTTTATTTTCCGATCGTCCAGCGATCCCCCACGAGTCGACTTGGTACTTCTTTGCAAACTCTACCATATGGATGACAGTCTGTTTGCCTGTGAACCCCGTCGCACCAAATATTACCACGTCTAACCGGGACATCTGTGGAATAGATTTTATATTACAAACTCACTTCAAAATTACCAATACAGATACATATATTAAAGGATCGGTATTATGGTAACTAAATAAATCAAAAACTATAATAGTCATCTTTATTCATTGTTTATTCATTGTTCTCAATGTCACAGTACAAATAACACACACCATACCTGTCCAAACATCGCCAATTGGCCATTCTGGATGTCGAAACTAATGTCACGTTGCTTCCGTAAAAAATAAAAAAAGTTGGATGGATACTTTCTTACTATCCGGTATCCGACCAGTACGTAAATTTAGGCCGGATACCGGATAGTATCCGTTCATTCTCTACACAAGGCATTTTAGCTTTTACAGTGTAATGTGTATCTCGTGGCGCACATTAGATCAGTCTACAAATCTAGAACCAAAGCCTAATTTCATTTTATGACCTATTCCATTCTACTACCACATTATAATACCATTGGTAATACCAGTGGTCATATATTATTTGTTTTGTATTCCACATGTATACCACTTTAAAACTAATATCAGATCAAATCAAAAATAATCAATATAAAAAAATAAAAGAATGGATTTTTTTAGCCTTTTTCACATTAAAATCGGATTTAAAAAAAAAAAGTTATCGTAATTTAAAGATATTTATAAACCCTTAGATTATTATTTTAATATTAAAATCAGATTAATAAGTGATTATTTAATTTTGATCTCACAGACAAACCTGTACCTTACCAAGATGCCCTGTACCTTATAAAGTCAATCAATAAATAAATAAATAAGGCAGCCTGTTAGGCCTTGTTTTGATTGGTTTGGCACAGATAAGTTAATAGTTACTGGTGCGGGTGTAAAGAAGAAGTACAATGGCGTCTTATAACAAAACACCACTGAAGGTCGGTATTAGACATGCGCAAACCATGTCCGACATGGGATTGAACCTGGAACGGTTCCTTTCCTTGTCGGAACTAGTTCCAGGAAACATGTCCGAGGAACTATCTAGTTCCTTAGTTTTATCCGGACGTTGTAGTTAACAGTTTTATTTCGGTTCAGATAGTTCCCCGGACATACATTCTGCCCTGCTAATTGTACTTGCTGCAGTAATCGACATTTTTGAGATTTTCACTTTTTGGCAAAAATGACATCCTAAGGATATATTCTATACGTAAAAAATATATTTACAAGTTTTTTCTTATTAAAAACGTGTTTTTTATTTAACATGAAACGCAGTACTTGCACCTAAATGTTACTTTCACTAAGTCGAAACCGCCATTTTGCAAGTACTGCGTTTGCAACAAGGAGGGCAGCATTGTGGTTGTTAACAATGGCCCCAATTCTGTTACTTCACTCGCTAAATTAAAATTCACTAAATTTTCTTCATATAAGAAGTAAACCTTGTAAACTTAGGAACAAGGTCTTATTTCAAATTGAAACAAGTAGGTAACATATGTCGCTATCGAAATAAGCAATTTATTTGTCGACTAAAGTCTGATACGCTTAAATAAACTTTAATACCACGTAGCGAGAGCCGCTATCCGTTGAATGCCATCTCTTTCGCTCTGTGTTTTTAGTAAGCGTCTTCGTAGGTAAAGATTAAAAACACGTCATCCTTGTTCGTTTTGAACAAGTTTTTATACGGCAATTATACAGCGTTTGAATAAATGAAGACTCTCGCTGCGTGGAAATAAAGTTGAGTATACATTGACAGGTTTTATTGAAATTTAGAGGCGCTGAGAAATAGATGCTAGTAACAAATAGACCTTATTACGAAAAACACTAGGTTGATTTCATATGAAGAAATTAAGTCTGGTTTTAGTTTAGTCGAGTGTACAATAGAATCGGCACCATTATCAATTAATTTAGACTTAAAATATTTTAAATGAATGTATTGGCTTGGTCTTTAAAAATCAATTGATAGTATATATACATAATTAAGTAACATTTAAATTTGTAGATCATAAATTCATAATACATAATATATTATATATAGATATTTTTTATTTATAATTGCTAACATAAAAAGTAGTTCAGGCACATTTGATGCCTTCAATCGTTGCCTTCTGTCCATAAAAGTAAGTCCTGCTTTTCAAAATACACCCTTGCACAGAACAGAACGCAACGCTCGCGGCATACGTCACACGGACAGTTCGTTATTCGTTCCACCATTCAATACCGCTCCGGCCGCTCCTTCAATCCGCGTGATCGTTCCGAAGAACTGTGGAACTGGAACTATTAGGTTGAGCAAGTCGGAAAGAACTGGAAAAGGACATAGTTCCAGGAACTATTACGCTCCGGAACTACACATGTCTAGTCGGTATCTAGTATGTTCATCTTTTATTTTATACTAGCAGCGCCCCGTGGTTTCACCCGCGTAAGTCCCGATCCCGGGGGAATATTGGGATAAAAAGTAGCATATATGTTAATCCAGGTCTCAAGCTATCTACATACCAAGTTTCATCGCAATCGGTTCAGTAGTTTTGGCGTGAAAGAGTAACAAACATCCATACATCCTCACAAACTTTCACGTTTATAATATTAGTAGGAAGTAGTGTGTGCACTAATTTGTTAGACTACGTTAATATCGATAGTTTAAAATATATGGGGAAGGAATATGTCTAGCAAATATAATGCAATAGGATGAGTGATCGATTGATTGAAAGTGTATTATTTTTAGCTACATAGATGGTATTATTTTTGAGAGAAGAAATAGAAGTTTGCCACCTCCACCACCGCAAGCAATATTAGCCGGGAGTACATAAGTACTAAAAATAAAATGATTCTTATAAAGATCATATTTGAAATTCGAACATTATTAAAAAACGACTAGACGTGCACAACATTAACTACTACATACAACAATCCAACTATTAAAGATTTTATTGACCTTGAATGAACCATACTGTTGTGATCGCTATGAGGTTATTGTTCAAGTATATTGGTGTTCACTGGCTCACCCACTACACTACATCAGTTCCTTTTAAAAAAAATATTAAAAGTAAATGTAATTGGTATTCCTACTAAATCGTAATACATATTCCTTGAATCTCTTGTGCCTTTGTATGAGGGCAAAATAAATGTTTCTTTCTTTCTTTCTTTATACATAATTATCTTTTGATGTTATACTTTTTTTTTTTTTTAAATAATAATTCCACACATTTCACACACGGCCGTCTGATCCCAAACTGAGCCTGTACTATGGTAACCGGACTGCTGATAAACATACTTATATATTTCTAAATACATACATATTATAGATAAATTACACCCAGACACAGAACAAATTATCGTGCTCATCACACAATTATTTGTCCTGGGTGGGAATCGAACCCACGACCTCTGGCTTAGCAGTCAGGGTCACTAAGCACTTGACCAACAGGCCAGTCGAGTGATACTTTACAGTTAATTACTTTGATCATATTATATTATTATTTTATATAGTTTCATTTCCATTTATTGTCTGGTCCTTATTTCCATTGGTTTCATCTTCTATTAATTTAAATTGTCCCCCAACTCATTTGAAATGGATTACATTCCTTTGTAGTATTTTCCAGTCCAGTCTCTTCATTTCTGATTGTGACATCTCCTCCCACCGATTGTTCCACTACATGTGGTGTGGGATTGAAAGTGGTTGTGAGCTTATTTGTCTTTTCCACTTCTTTTACATACACCTTCTCGCCTTCTGTCAGGTCAGCGATTTCCGCCCTCCTTTACCGGTCTCCATACTTCTTTCCATTTTCCTTTTGCAATTTGTCTCGACCTCTAACTTCACTGTCCTTATCCGTTTCGTTTATCTCTTTCAAAATGGGATTTTATCCCTGTTCATTCTTTTGAAAAAAAAATCTGACGGCATTTTTTCAGTAACTGAATGAGGACTGGAATTGTACACCATGAGATATTCATATAGTGTTTTTCTTATGTCTCGTTTTTCACAAGAACTTATTTTGAGTTTTTTTAATATGTCCCTGTTTTGAGACTCTACTTCTCCATTCATTTAGGCCAGTAGGGTCACAGTGTTAGAAAGTTTAATGTTACAGCCACGACAAAAATCCCGGAACTCACTAACGCATTGCCGACCGTTATCAGCAGTGATAGATACTGGATAATCCAGACGACTGAATAGTTCTTTTAGAATTTTTATAATTTGTGAGCTTGTTATGGTCCTGGTAATCGTAATTGCTTTATAACGACTGTAGTAATCAATTATTACTAGAATATAGTCCCGATTCGGTAGTGGACCCAACAAGTCCATCGCAATATCAATCCAGGGTCCAGATGGAAGCTCCCGACGCTTCGTTGGTGCTGGAGGATTTAGTAAACTAACCAGGGTACATCCTTTAAAGCTTTTTACCATCAGCTCGACGTCCCAATCCAGTCTAGGCCACCAAACCTTTGAACGAAGGGGACCCTTCATGGCAACAATTCCTGGATGGCCTTCATATGCTGCTAGTAAAATATATAACCTTCTTTTGATATCTGCATTACGCAATCCGAGTATTTACATAACCTCGATAGTGGGTCTGCAATGTTTGTTTTACCCGGTTTATATTTAAGGTTGTAACGATACGCATGGAGCCGCAAAACCCATCTCTCGACTAGTTTGTGGTCTGTTATAAAGCAAACTCTTTACCAAAAAGAAATGTATTATAATGTTCGATAGCCCATACTAGAGCAAGCGCTTTTTCCGTTAAACTATATTTTCTTTCGCATTGGTTGAGGGTCCGGTTTCCGTATGCTATAAATCCTTGGTCCCTAATTATCTATTTGCACCAAGACTGTTCCTAGTCCTACAGAGCTTGCGTCTGCTACAACTTAAGTCTTGTCTTTGATATCGTAATATTCTAACGTTTCTACTTCCAATAGCGTCTGTTTTCATTTTTAGAATAAAATATATATAACCAAATAAAAGAATGCTCCATGGTGACAGTCAGTCAGTATTCTTCAGCAGAGCCTAGACGATCATGCGGCATGACATGCGTTACGTGCTTTTATATTTATAAATTTATTTAGTTATAAATCTACCTCTGACAAAGACCATACCACCGCAGAAGACCTCTTCACTGTACTATCTATATCGACTGAATAAAATGATTATACCAAGCAAATTTAGTGAATTATCATGCTGCATGATAGACTCTCAACAGGTCCTTCATGCATCATGTCATGATTCAGCATGTCAGGCCGCATGATCGTCTAGTCCGTTTTCTATGTTCGCCTTTTTTGTTAGTTTTTGCCTTAGTATTTGTTTTCGTTCGTAATCGATCTGTTTATGTAGTTTACTAGAGCTAAAAAACATGTGTAATGCTCCTATTGTTTTTGGTACTCTAATGCTTTCCATATATATAGGTAGCGGTTTTACTTGTTCCGGTTTTAGTTCGTGCCCTAAAAATTGTATTGTCTGTACTTTGTAAATACATTTCTTTCTCTTTAACAAAACGTTGCTTTGCTCCAATACTTCCATCACTTTCACTGCATTCAAAGTCGTGTTCCTGTTTGTTACTCCCCCAAATTAATATGTCATCAATAAAATTCATAGCTCCTTCGCATTTTAATAGCATTTTTCCATGATTTTTTAAATAGTTCTGGAGCACGTTTGACCCCGAACATAAGTTTTTTTATCTATAAAGGCCATTAGACGTCATAAAAGTAGTCAAATACCTTGAATTTGGGTGCAGTTCTACATGATGGAACGCGTTCTTTATGTCCAGCTTAGAAAAGTATTGTTCCTTCTTTATTTTCGGTAATAAATTTTGCATTTAGGGTAACGGGTGGTTTTCTCCTAAAACAGACACGTTGGTGCGTCGCATATCAACGCATAAGCGTACGTCACCATGGTTCTTAAGAATTGGCACTATTGTAGAAACCCATGGTGAAGGTTCATGCATCTCTTCTATTATGTCTAAATCTAGTAATTCTTTGATTGTCTTATTTATCTTTTCTTCTAATAGTATTAGTATCCTCCGGTAGAGTTGCATGACTGGTTTCACTGATGAATCAATAGGATTCTCAATTAAAATATCTTTAAATTTCGGAAAAGGTTTATTTGGTTCCTCTTCAACCTGGTTGATATCCAAGCCTAATTTCAGAACTCGGTCTTTCTACCAAGTAGGTTCCGTGGTCCAACCTTTGATTTGTAAAGATGTCTTACTTCCATGTACTAATAATATTTTATTTGGCTCTTCCATTTGCTTCTTGTTTTTTTTTTTTAAATATTCCTAGCTTTTACAAGATATTAGATTTAATTTGCATCCGGAATCAATTAACATGTCTAAGTGTACTCCTCCTATCTGACAGTCGATCGTTGCGTCGCCGTTTAAATTAAATATGTATTGTACTTCTTCATTTTCAAGAGAATTTACTGTTGTCTCATTTCGTTGTCGCTTGTTATAGGTTTTGTCGCTTACTTGATTTCGTTCAAATTTACGTTTTAGTCGAAATCATTTAGTCCTGCAACATCTTTGATAATGGCATAATTTGCCGCAACCATTACATTTTTTGTCTTTCGCTGGGCAGGGAAGACCTTGAGATAAATGTACGGGTATTCCACACCTAGTACACCTTGGCGCTTTTTTCTTTTCGGTATTCCACCTTGAATTATACTTGTTACTGCTTTTTTGCATTCACTCCATTTGTCCTGTTTTTCCTTTTGTTCGTAACTGTCTAGTTGGTAGTTTACAATTTCTAGAGTATTGGCCACTGTAATTACTTTGCTTAATATAATGTCATTTCCCATTGTTAACATTTTTTTTTTCTTAATTCTGATGGCCAGCATTTTTCTAGTACTTATTCAATTATGTGATCTTCAGGTTTTCGAAATAACACTTTGCTGCTTGACCTCTTAGCTTAATAAGATTTTTTTCAAAAGTCAAGATGTCTAAATATGTTTAGTCCAATTTAATGACTATTTATTACCATCCACATGCCTACTTCTAATTCTAATTTAATTAATTCCTCAAATCAAGGCCAATTGAATGAAAATCTGTAAATTATTGCAGGTATTTTCACTTTCGTGAAAATCCAGAATTGAAATTTAATCCAATTTAATGAAGATGAATTTTGTTTTAAATTATTGTGCACGATTAATTTTTTAAATATAACCATTCACCGTGTAACAGCAGTATTTCGCTAAGCACATTAATGGAATATATAAAACGCGTTTGATTTCACACTTGAAATTTACTATAGGTGTAGTGAAACCGGCGAATCAAATCGAGGCGAGCGGGCGGGAGGAGGAGGCGAATATAATTTACCTCTACGATTTTGGGTAATGTGTAATTTTTTATTTATCGATATTGTTAGATTGGATCTGGCACTTATAAAAAAACACTACTGACTATCACAACTATTTATTATTTAACTTGCACAACCTTTGGTAGCTTAACACAGACACTAAACTTATATTACATCACTTACAAAGATAATACGCGTTTATTTGGCCTTAGCGAAAGGCAGGATAGACGGGAGTATATTATTGATCTAGAGTTCTTCGCAGAAAACCAACCAAGGTTGGGGACCGGTTAAACCCACAATTATATCAGCACTAGAGAATAATAACTGAGCGAATATTGGAAATTGATTCGTATTTATAGTATATTTATTGCTAATCTGCATTTATTTTTTTATATTAGGAGGGTAGTAACCGTTTAGTCACTTAATTCTACATCGTATGATTCAAAGACTACAATAATATATAGGATATAGACAGGCAGCTCTGCTTCTTTTTATTGACAACACAAAACTTCGCCTAGTGGTCAGATACCGAAAACTAATATAATAAACATATCTATAGGTATATATATACAATTGAACAATATATAGGTACCTACCTATACGGTGTATGTATGTGTTTTGTTGTTCCCTGTTTCTTGTTTTTTATTGGTTCTAACATGATAATTTTATAGTTTAGCTAATTAATGTATGTTTATGACTAATCTCCGATTTTTATATTCAAGTAACGGATAGTTTTACACATTAAACAACCAAAACTTATATTGCAAAAAGAAAAGCACAAGAAACTGTCAATCGGTACTCATACGCAGCCATTTGCAATATAAGTGAAGTGCTGCCAACCTAATATTAATAATTTCCAAATATTTAAAAAAAATTGTTTATTCTTATGATTGTATTTTTAATTAATATTATTGTGTGTTGGTGAACAAATTGTTGTTTGTATAGAATTTTAAGTGGTTTTATTTTAGATATTTAATATGCAATATTTTGTTATTTACAAATGCGATTTTTTAATCGTAATACATTTGAGAGTAATAAATTTCCCCTCATAAAAATCATAAATTTAAACATTGTAACACAGTAATTTTAGTTCCGGTATCTATCCTTGTGATGGCACTGTACTCAATAAAAAAAGTGTAATTCTTTTATGTTCCAAGTTGCCATAGCATGGTATGATTTATTGAAAATGTTGAGTTTGCAAGATACCATAACGACATTCATCGATGCAGTATTCTTGTATAGTTCGCTAAACAACTTAATTTTATTGGCCTTCCTTCCATTTAAATAATATTGTATATTTTATTAACTGACCTTTATCCTCGTCGCCACGTATAGTTATCGCTACCAGGTTAAGGGAATTGATTAAGTATATAGGTCCACCACCACACGGTTCCTAGCGTAGGCGCACGTCCTACCTCTTCCAAATCTAACGCTTGACTGACTATCGGCGTCGCCTCCTCAACTTGTATACATGAGACAATTTATTATTAGCCCGGAATATTATACAGAAGATTAAGAATTTCGATACCCGCAGTCTGGACAAGTGTGGGCGTTATTTTTTTTTACAATATAACGAACAAAAAGCCTTTTTTTACATTTTGTTTCCAGTACGTTTTTCGTCATATGTGCCCAAAGTTTTTTTTGTTCTAGATTAAATTACCCACAAAATGAGACCTGTTGAAAGTCGTTAAGTGCTTTTGTTGTTTGCTTAATTATCAAAATTTTATATGTACCTACGTAAGTAATTAATCATTTTATTATTTAGCGCCGACTCAAAATAAGTTTATATACAATTTGATAGTTTATGTAAATAAGCTCAATACTTAAGACTTAAGGTTTATTTATTTTTTGCTTTTTAGTTCTTTTCGTCGGTTTAATTTTTTGTTAAAAAGATTTTTATTTTATGTTTTTTTTTCATCATCAGCTCAGCTACATGATGTGATGATTTCTAAACGCAAATACCTGATAAAGTAATGAAAAGTAAACAGAAACACTATTCGTTCCTACAATTTTCGAGGGTTTCTCTCAATTTTTTCAGGATCCCATCATCAGATCCTGACTTCCTTGACATAGGACCACCCTTAAGGGTGAGGGGGAGGAACCCTATCTAACAAAAAAAGAATAATCAAAATCGGTTCATAAATAACGGAGTGAGGGCTGAACAGACATAAAAAAAAAAAATATATAATACGGTCGAATTGAGAACCTCCTTTTTTTTCGTCGGTTAAAAATTATATATATCTTTTGATTGCTGAATTAGCCAAACATCAATCTCGAGCTGAAAAAGCTATAAGGTTGAAAAAAAAATGATAAAGATATTGTAAAGTACGACTCTTCGATTAGGGCATTCACTTTTGATCTTCAACAATGCTTGCCAACGCCTTATTTAAAAACCTCATTATCTTTTTATAAATGACAGCTTTGGTCCTTTAATTTAACTATACATGACCTAGGAAGTAATGAGGCTACGTGCTATATGTGGGACGAGACCATAGGAGCTTGAGGAGCCAATCAAATTGGATCATGTTTGTGACACTTCTACAATAGATTGCCGTCAACTGTGAAGTAGATAATTTTCTACTCAAATACTTTGGCGGCCAAAATAAAAATAATATTGTTACCATGATGTTTATATGTATATGTAAAAAATTCACCACAAATTTCTTTTAAGTGTACTCATATGGAGTGCGACTCTGATCACGCAATCATAGAAAAAACAAAGAAAAGGACACAAATGAAGATTAATCACTTAAATGATTGGGTACAGCTAATGAGAACATGCAAGCTTCTAAGTCCCTTTACAGTTGTAGTAATGACTTTAAAAGACTTCTTGGATTTTTCAGAGTTAAAATCCATGAAAGGACCGTTTTCTTTACAGGAGAATGATGCTTCTGGACAAAAATAAAGCAACCGATTAAATGGTTGCAATACAAATAAAATGAGTTTCGGCACCATTCATTTTAAAGATAATCTTGATCGGGAATCCGTTTTCAACGCTGTAAATTTTAAGAAAAGAGGACGGTGATGTACTGGTGAATATTTTAGATTGAACCCAATTTCTAAAGACCCATTGCCAATCAGTGCCGAAAAGAAGAAATATTTAATGGATCTTCTGGAGTTAATTGATGAAGTTTTCCACATGTCTATAAACAGTTAAAAACGAATGATTGTAACCCTACTGATCCAGATATAGACGAGAACGATCCAGATCTAGAAGAAAAAAAAGATTGCTAACGGCTAATTTATTATTACTTAATAATAAATTAGCGGCATTAGCAATCCTCTTTTTCTTCAAAGTTGCTAATTTAATTATTATTAGACCTAGTAAAGTGGAGTTTTTTTTCAAAAACAGAGTAGGTTCTTTATAATTTTCAAACGTTTTTATTTTCTTAATACAATGTTGATTTTGGATATGATTATAATTTTAAATATTTTTTTTTATGACTTCCTAATTTTTTTCTATTAAAGTGGTAAATATATGGATAATTAATTGGTGAACAAATTGGTGTCTAATATTACGAAAATTAAAATAATTTAAGCGTATTTCTTATCATAATTCAATAGATTGCATAACAGTATCCTAAATCAAGTGAGATATATAAGTATATTAGATTACACAATTTAACATAATGTCGAACTTTAAAATTGCGACCCTGTATAGATGACATTTAGAGCATCTGAACATATTCAGGACAGTCTCGGATATGTGAGCGATAAAAAAGATTAAAAACATGAGATATATAAGTATATTAGATTACACGATTTAACATAATATCGAACTTTAAAATTCCGACCCTGTGTAAATAACATTTTGAACATCTCAACATATTCACGCCACTCACGGATATGTAAGCGATAAAAAAATATTAAAACATCACTATCTGACTCATAAATAAGCGTTCGAGACACTAATGCGACGATAACTATTCGTCCGTAGGTATCCTAAGGATGATTATTTTACAATCCTCGGATTTCCTGCAACAGCTAGTTCGAGTGACAGGTATGCAACCCTGACCAGCTCTAACTTACACTCTCCATCCGAATAAACGATATCCCTTTTCTTCCATTAATTCCCCGTCTCAACAGCTTTTATTATGATGTCATGGCAAACACACGAGGCAACCCAAAGTAGACGCGTCATTCGAAAGTTTAAAAAAACTTTGAAAGCGACTGTGATGGGAATCCTTACTAATGTACGGATTTCATGACTTTGTTTTATAGTCTATAGGCTGGCAATTTTACGGAAAACTAAATCGAATTAAATGAAAAAAATATACAGGACATCCACTACTCGTCACTGGTTCTATGGAAGTTAATAATAGTTAAAATTTGATTTCCATAACGTCTTTCACTACCTAGTTACCTTACTCAATAATAAAGTAATATTCATAGAATTGTAACAGTAAAATGTCAACACATCCTACGCCGATAATATTGCTACCTACATCAGAACCAAATCGTGAATATTTACGTCATCATGGATGCATCAGATGGGGTCCATTTTAAAAATGAGATTATTCTATCATTTGTTTCTTTATAAGCATTTATTGTTCTTTTTTTGAAATTTAAGAGATGAATGACTTGTTTTGCAATAATGTGAAAACAAGCTATACAACATTATAATTCGCTTTACACTTGCTACAACAACTCCGACAACTCCCGCATTAGGAATTACTCCTGTGTCG